>MU378376.1:0-35775 GCA_022495175.1 Hypoxylon argillaceum | reverse complement strand
TAATTTTATATTATTATTTTAAAACTAAAATATATAAAATATATATATATATTTTTAAAATAAATATAATAAAAAAAACTAAATAATTTATTTTATTTTTTTAATTATATTTTATTTTTTTATTTTTTTTTATAATTATTATTATAAATATTATACAACATTATTAATTTTATACTTTTAATTACTATTTTATTATTAACAGTATTACAAAAACAACACTACTAGTTTTATATTTTACATATTATTTTATTGTTAGCACAATTACAAAAACAATGCTTTTATTAAATACTAAACATAGCTAGAGAAAACGAAACAAAGCGCAGGCACAAAAGCAAAAAGCACTGCTACAGAAAGCCTTTTAGCTAAATAGCTAGTTCTGCTTTTTTTTTATTCTGCTGTTAATACAGCCTTTTGAACAACACTTTATTTAAAACAACTCATAACTTGACTTAATTAGCTTATTTTTTGACCTAACCGCTTTATTTTTTATTTTGATCGAACTTTTAGTATAGTTACAGCATCGATATGCGACTAGATTTTAAAGCTATAGGTTTTTATTACTTTTAACAGCAACTTACGACAATTTAACTATGCAACTTATTAACTTTTAGATTGATATTTTGCTTTACTGCTGCGCTACTTTTTTTTTTGATAGCGCAAGCGTAATTAAAACACTAAAAAATAATCAGCGTTTACTTTTTTGATCACACTATATACCAAGCGCTGCTTTTGATAGCTTAAATTATATTGTTTTTTAATATAGTTTAAAAGTCTCAGACTTTTTTTATAGTGATAACTAAAGCAGAACAAGCTTTACTATTTTTTTAGCAAATAGTAACAAAGCCGCAGTTAAAGATTTGGATAGCGCTGTATTTGATGAGCTGAACTTGTTTGACCCTAAATTTGACCATTTAACAACTAGCGAAACAACACTTAAACCTCAAGCTACTATTGTTGATAGCTACTTTACTAAAAGTACCGATGTTTTAAAAAGCCTGTTGTTTACTGCTTAGTTAATAAAAAAAGCTTTTAACTTGGCTTTTTTGTATAACTAGCTAAAATGGCGGTTTTTTACCTTTTTGCAGCGAAAATGCGACTTTGTTCAACATTAAATAACAGTGATATATCAAAAAGTGTGCAACTGTAGTATGTCTTTTGGCCGATTTTACTTTTTGTTTTTTTTATTTATCGACCGAGCAGCCTGCTGTTTCTGAAAAACTTTTAAAAAATGAACTATTTGATCTAAGGCTCTTAAAAAACGGAATATCTGACTTGAGAGCTTTTAAAAAACGGAATATCTGCTTAAAGGCTTTTAAAAAATAAACTATGTAATCTAAGGGCTTTTAAAAAACGAAATATCTAATTTTTGCAAATATTTCATTTTTTAAGCTTTTTTTTTAACTTTTTAAGCCTGTTAAATATTTTAGTTATAAACTTTCTTTTTGTACTTTTACTAAATATGTATTAAAAGTAGCACTAACAACTATATTAGACAGCAATAAGTACTACAAAAGCTATACTTTGTTTCAGCTGGCCAAGCACATTATTAACGATAACTTAGCTATATTTAATAATATTTTAGCAAACAACAACTTAACAAATAAAACGGCATTTCAAAAAAGATTAACTTACTAGAAAATACTGTTTTAACATTTACTATTAAATTATAACAAGCTTAAACTTTCGTTTTAATCAACTGAAAACTTTCTTTTTATATTATAGGCATAACTTTTAATTAAAAAAAGTTATAATATTAATAGTTATATTATTTAGCTTTAGTTTTTAAGGGCGTTTTTAAAGCATACATTTTACTTGTTTTATATTTCTCTTTTTTACACCATACTGTTACAAAACTTACACTGTACTTTTTAGTCCGCCGTACCTTATATAACATATAATATACAACTTGGTGTTTATAATGCCAGCAAATTTAACTATATACATTTGCTTTTTTTAAACGTGCTGTCTGTTTTTAAGCAACATATTATTTACTTGCTTTTTGATATGTAGTTTTTATTTGTTAACAACTGCATGCTACTAGTACTTAAATATTCCTGCTTGCACACCGTTATAAACCAACATTTTACATTGTTTGCCCAAGCGTAAGCAAAAGCTAACATATTGCGAACTAAAGTTTGAGCTTATATATAAAAGCGCCAGATCTATTTGCAATATTACGTACTATACAAGTATACCGCTGCATTTTAAAAGCATTTAAAACGGTTATGCAACAAGTATAAGTCGCGTTATTTTGCTGGTCTGATTATTATTTTGCAAAAACATAACATAAAAAATGTTACTACAAGCAATATTTCAAAAAAAGCAATGCGTAACTTTTACTGCAGGTATTTGTTAACTATTAACTTTGATCTATTAAACCTTAAAACAACTTAAGTAGATTTTAGGTTTTATAATATACTATATATTGCCAAGCCTAAAAACCAAGCTAATACTTTAGCTTTATTATTTATATTGCTTTATAAGTCAAAATGTTTAACTTATATAAAACAAGCAACTAATTATATATTCAAAAAGTTTGTAGTACATTTATACTTGCAAAACTTGTTTTGAAATATAAATTTGCTAAATATAGTAAAAAAGCTTGTTAAAAAGTTTTTTTCGCTATATTAGTTTAAAGCTTATAACATTTATAAACAGCACTTTTAAACGTTAAATAAAAGCTGGCTTTTGTTTAATACGCCATAGTTTAAGCTGTTTGTGCTAAGCTTTAATTTTATGCAGACTTTTTACTGTTTTTAAGCTGGCATGTTTACTTTTAAACAGCTTATAAACATAAAGCGCATTTTTCAGGCTTTTTAAAATTACAAAAGCCAGCTGTATACCTTATTATTTTTTGCACTGTTGTAGGCACTGCTGCCTAACTACAGCTTCTGCTGCAAATGCTACATTTTATAGTCATATCTTACAGCTGTCAACTTTTAACGGCTTATGTTTGCGCAAATATATCAACTGTTTGTTTTAACAAACTATATAAAACATAACTTTTACTTTTTTGTTTTAACTAAAAATTTTAACACTTTAGTATTAATATATACTACTTGTTTTATTGAGCTTATTAAAAAGTTTGCTATATTTGCTTTGCTTAATGCCAACTTGTTTATTGACTAGTTTTTAGCAAAGTTGTGCGCTAAATACTTATATATTAATCAGCTACTTTTAAGTTTGTTTTAGTTTATTTGTACTAGCAGTATGCCTTTTTAACACTTTTAAATATAGAAACGAAAGTTTAATATTTGTTTTTTTAACAGGCGAAAGTAATAGTGCTATAGGCTCAAGATTGAAAATATCGTACGCAAATATGGCATAGCATGGTTGCCGAATGATGTGTTTTAATGGCATATGCTTTAGCTTAACAACATTGTTTTAAATAAAGTATATTTATTGTTTTTAAAACTATTTTATAGCAGTAAACAGCTATATTTACAAAGTGCTACATAAAACGCTGTTAAAGCTGATGCTTTATTTAAAACAATGTTGCAAATAAATATAGCGCAAATATTAATATATGCAGCATTGTTTAAACAGTATAACAAAGCGCACAAGCTATATAACAAAACATATAAACTAGTATTGCAAGCTGTTATTTATGCATATAACTTTGACTTTTTTAAAGCTTATAAAAAGTTATTTAAATAATTAAACTTTTTTAGTACTGCTATTAAAACTGCTTTATATAAAAGCTTATTAAACTTTAATAGCGGTTACTTTTATATTTTTACGCTTTTTGATTTATATAAACTTTATATTAAAGTATTTTTAGTATTAAAAAAAAAAAAAGTTACTGCTTTGTTTAAAAAAAGCGATATATTATTTGACGGCGGCATGTTGCTGCTATTTATTTTAGTGCAGCAGCGGCGGCTTAAAATAAGCGCAGCTAATAACGAATTTGATAAGTATAAGCGCCGCTTCTAGTTATTGTATATGCAGTTAATGCTAAGCAGCTAAGTCGAAATCGCAGCTTAAAAAGCTAAAACTTTCGTTTGTCGGTATACCGAGGTTTAAGCTGCTTAAAATGTTATATTCAACTATTGAAACTTTTACTACATATTATAAAACGACTAGGCTAACTATTACAAAGCTTATATTAAAACTTATATTTTTATTACGCTTAATTTTAAATATATAAAGTTTTTGTGCTTACAATTGTTAAAGCATAGCAATAATCAACGATTTGACTTTTTTAGCATTTTTTACTGCTGCTTCAGCTTTTTGACCTGTTATATAAAAAATTATTCAAATTATAATATATTAACTTTTTTAAACTAGGCGTTTTTGTTTACAGTAGCTACTTATTTATTGTTAGCTAAAAGCTGGCTTAAACTATAAATGTTTAATATATATTTTATAGTATATTAACATTATGCTGCTTAACAAATGGTATTACGCAAATCTAAGAAATACGCCGGCTTTACTGTTTTACTGAAGTATTTAACAGTAAAAGGTCGCAACAGCAACCTCTACACATATTTTAAACAGCTTTTTGCGTTTTCGACAGCCTGCTTTATTTTATACAAGGGCTAATTGTATTATTACTTTAGCGTATATTTCTATGCTGCAGAGCTGCCGTTTCTGCTTGTCGACGTGCTTGCATAGCTTGACTTACTAGGTACAATTGCAAACCAATTAACGCATGCTGCAAGCACAAGCAATAAACATAGTTTTAATATAGTTATAAATTTTATAAAAAAATAAAAAAAGCTTTTATTAAAGCTTACTAAATAAAAAAAACACGTCAAATAATACAACATAAAAGGCGAAAGTAGCGTTAGTTTTATATTAGCTACTAATAATACTAACTATACTAATAATAGCAACTATACTAATAATGCTAATAATACCGGTAATTATTTACTTTTAAAATAAATAAATCTTTTTAAAACTTATAATAAAAAAAAAATCAAATATAAATTTGCTTTTATTTGTAGTATTATTTTAACTTAATATATTAGTTATATTATTTAAATTTTAAAAAAAGCTACAAAATATAGCTAGCTTTTAAAAACTGACTTTTTTGCGTTAGCTAGCTAAATGGGCCTTTAAAAAACAAAATATATAATTGATTTAAATATTTCATTTTTTAAGCTAGCTTTAAATAATTGACTTTTTTTTTTTGTATAGCTATATAAGCTTTTACAAAACAAAATATATAATTGATTTTACATATTTCATTTTTTAAGCTGGCTTTTAAGCAGGCATTTAAATTTATAATATTTAACTATTTTGATTTTTATTATTAACTAATCTAGTTACGAAAATTTAAATTTAACCAATTTTATCAACTACGACTTTTTTTTTTTTTTGGTTGATACTTTTGCAAAAACTGTTTTAAAGATACTGTTTTTAAAAAGGTGCCTTTTTTTAGCACTTTTTTTTAAAACCGGGGCTTTTAACAAAACGGGCAAAATGTCGGCCAAAAACGCTTATTTTTAAACCTTTAGCAAAATGGCCGAGACATTAGTTAAAAGCGCCTGTTTTGTTTAAAGGTCATTTTTTAAAAAATTTATTAATATTGTATAATTTATAGTATGTTTATTTATTTTTATTTGTTGTACGCTGTTTTTGGTAGTTTAATTATATACTGTTAATAGCGTAAAATCTTTATTTATTTTTATTAGTTATACGTTTAGCTTAATAATATAATTATATGCTGCTAGCTAGACAGAATTTTTATTTATATTTATAAGTTTTATGCCCAGCTTAGTGATTTGATTATATGCTGCTAATACTACGGAATTTTCATTTAATTTTATAAGTATTACGTTTAGCTTAATAATCTGACTATTTTTTGCTGATACTGCAAAATCTTTTTTGATATTTATTAAATCTACGTTTGGCTTGGTAATTTGGCTATATTTCGCTAATACTGCAAGATTTTTTTCGACATTTATTAAATCTGCGTTTAGCTTAATAACTTAGCTATGTTTTTTTAGCAGCGCAGAATTTTCTTCGGCATTTTTTTTAGCATTTTTTTTATTATTTGTCAAATTGTTTACATTATATATTCAAAGTTTCAACTACAGTTTATTATTTATTGAATTTTTGTTCAAATTAATAATATAGCTTTTGCTAATTTTGTAGTAGCTGCTTTTTTTGTACATAAAATTACGCCGTTTTAAAGACATTTTATTTAAAACTTTTAGCTAACTTTTATTATATTTGCTTAGATTTTTGCTTGTTAACTACTTTTTAAAGGTTTAGCTAGATGTGATTTTTTTATTAAACCGAATTTAAACCGCTAGAAAAAATAGCAGTGATTTGACAAGTTCTAGCTAATTTGCTAGCTAAGCAAACGCCTGTCGGTTATACAACTTTGCGTCAAAAACGTCGAGCTTTTTGTAATCGACACACACTGCAAATGACAGCAAATCGACATATAATACTTAGTTAAAGTTTTTTTGCCCAGCAAACTTGCTATTTAGTGCTATATTAATACGTAAAAAATAATTTAGCACAAAGTTAGCACTAACAACTATGCAATAGCAGTAGCTGCTTAAAAAAATATTTTATACAGACTAAAGGTATAAATTTACTATTATGCTTAAAGCGTTTTTTATTTTAGTAGCAAATTTTAAGCAGGTAAAAAAGGTGTTACAGCTTTGCGACATATTTTTATAGTATAACTAAATTGTATAACTGTAATTAGCATTGTTTAAAGTACTAGCAATAATAAAAAAATTTTAGTAAATTTTAGAATTTAAAATTTAGCTGCTAAAGCTGAGTATAATATAAAATAATAAATTTAGAAAAACTAGAAAACCGAAAAAAACGCTATAACGGCATAAGGTTTTCTCTTTTAACAGGAGTCGGCTAAAATGAGCAATATCCACAATAATAATTTTAGTAGTAGTGTAAAATTAACTAAAATTTAACATATATGTATTAACGTTTTTTTAGCAAGTATTAAAATAAATATTATAAACAAGTAGGCCGGCTATGCTAAATATATAAGCTATGTGCTTTATAAGTAAAAGTTAGCGCACTATAAACAAAAAAAAAAAGCGGAGAAAAAGAAAAGCTAAAAAACGGAATATATATAACTAGCAGATATTTCGTTTTTTAAAGGCTAAAAAAAGAAATATTTACGACCTGCAGGTATTCCGCTTTTTAAAAGCTAAAAAACGGAATATTTACGACCTGTAAATATTCTGTTTTTTAAAAGCTAAAGCTACATACAGAATGTTATTTATTGTTAAACAAAAAAAAAAAGCGTTACTATAATATAATGTGTAACTTTTTTTTTTAGCTTATTATTAGTAAGCAAAGTATATAAAAGCTTGTTTAATGCAGTAGACTAATTAAACAAAAAGTATAAATAGTTATAGCAAAAAACTGGCAGCTAAATGCGCTTGTTAATGCAAAAAGTATTAAAAAAAAATGAAGCGCTGGTATTGTTACACTTATAAAACGGTTTTTTAGCTGCTATAGCTTTAATAAATAAACTTTTAAACTTAACAATTTTACTGTTAGATTTTTACAGCTTTAGCAGTTTAAACAGCTCAATATTTACATTTGTAGCAAATATAATTTATACTGTAGTATAGTTGCAAAGAAGCAATGTTTTGCTACTTATATTAGTTGCTATATTGAAATATTTTTGCAAAATATCAACTAACTATTGCAAATACTTGTATAAGTCGGTTTTGCTAAGCTTAAAATTTAAGCAATATATAACAAAAGATATAGCTTGTATTTTTTTAAAATAGCATATTATGTTTGCAAGATTTAGTACTTAAGTTCTGTTTATAGCGGCATTATTTGCTTTTAGCTTAAAGTTTTTTTTTAAATTAACATTAATTTGATTTGTAAATATTAGCTTAAAACTAGCGACTTTTTTATTTGTTAGATTTAGCATTTACTAAGTAATATTGCTTAGCGGCAACATTACAGTTAGGCTTAAAGCGCATAATATAAAAGCTATTGCTTTTGTGAACTTTTTGCAAAAGTTAAGGTTTTTTTTGTACCTTTTATACGCCGATTTGTAGTTTTTGACATTTATACCGAAAGACTTAAGCGTGCTTATAACTGTTTGTATTTGTAGCAAAGCCGGGTTTTATATGTTTTAAATCTTTTAATATGCTTTTATATTTAATAAAGTTAATTTATACTTTAGTTTTATATTAATGTTTTTTTAAAACAAAAGGCTTATTTTAAAAAAGATGTACTTTATGTTGGCGGCTTAAAGGCAGATAAACATCGAGTAAATATATAGTGCTTAGCTTTAATTCTTTATCAAATGTTTAAAAACTTAAACTAAATTATAAAGTAACATTTTATAATCTGTTTTGTTAAATTGCTAAAGGTTTGCTTTTATAAATATATAAAGTGCTGCAATCAGCGTTATTATATACTAAGAAGTTGAATCTTTAATATTAACAAAAATAGTATCTGTTTTTAGTTTTTAAACAAGCGCATTATTTTCAGCGTTTATAAAAGATATAATAGTTGCAAAAACCGTTTTGACTTAAAAAGCGTAAATAGGCTGTTTTTTGGCTTTAGTAGACTTTGCTAAAGCTTTATTACAAAAAAATCTATATATTAGCTTTAAAAAATTAGCGGCTACCGGTATGTTAGCAAAACATTTAGTTACAAATGAAGCTTTAAAAAATGAAATATTTGCAAGCTTAAATATTCCGTTTTTTAAAAATATTATGCTTGTTTTTTAGTTTAAATTACTTATCATTTGTACAAAAGTAACATTTATAATGTTCTACGGTAGCAAAATATATATATGCCGCTTTAACATTTAAATTGCTTTTCTAATTAATTAAAAAGCAAAAAACGCCAAAAATATAAGCAGTTTTTTTTGTAAAGCTCGCTTTGTTATTATTGTTTTTATTAACATAATTTAACAGCGCTTTGTAAACAATCACTTTTTCAAGTTTATAAAACTAATCAGAAGTGTTAAAACCTTTTTTTTTAATAATATTACAAAGGTTCTATCTGTTGTAGTTACTCTGCTTATTTAAATAGTGTCGTATTTTCTAAGCAATAAGATTTTGGCGTTTTTTGCTGTACTTTTTTTTGAAGGTTTTTTTACTTGTAACAGACAACATATTAATAAATATATGAAAAACTTGTATAATTAAAACAAAAAAGTAAAGCTTAAAAACGGAATATGTAAAAAAAAGGCGTTAAAGCTTAAAAACAAAATATGTAAAAAAGAGGCGTTAAAGCAAAAAGGCCAAAATAAGTGGCAGAAGGCGCGGCTTTCAAAAAAAAGTTGTAAAAAAAATGAAAAAAGTAGTTGTACAAAAGTTGTAAAAAAGATAAAAAAAATAGTTGTACAAAAGTTGTAAAAAAGATAGAAAAAGCGGCTATAAAAAAGTTGTAAAAAAGATAAAAAAAGTAGTTGTAAAAAAGTTGTAAAAAAAGTAAAAAAAGTGATTGTAAAAAAGTAATAAAAAAGATAAAAAAAAAAGTTGTAAAAAAGGCTAAAAAAATAACACAGATATTCTGTTTTTTAAATAAATAGTAAAAAATATATTTATATGTATAAAAAAAAGTACAAAGTATAATATATTTAAAATATAACTTATATCAGCTTGGTATTTTAAAAATTAGTTGTAATTTCTAAAATATTATATTTTAATACAACTTTGCTAAAACATCAGTATTGCTAACTACTACTAATAAATCTGCTATAACTTTATTTGCATCTTTTGTTTTAGCTTTTTTAGCCGCAAGCTTTTCTACATTGTTTTCTTTTCGTTTACGAGGTATTTTAGCAAAAAATGCAATAAAGTTTATCATAAAAATATCTTTTGGTATAAAAAATATGTTTTTTTTTTTTTGCGTTACTTTAATTTTAAGCTTAGATATATTAGCAGGCTGGCTAAAATTGTAAAAAAACGAAACTATTGGTGCGTTATTTATAGTAGTTATATTTTATATATTAACAGTCAGTTCTAAGCTTAATGTTAAATCAGGACATTTTATTGAAACATCGATGTCTATAAAATCAACGTTCAAATTAAAAGCTGGAACATCTTTATTGAAATATTTTAGTAAAATTTCTAGCTTTGTAAAAAACACGTTTGCTTTAGATGTCGCTTTATTGCTATTTTTATTTTTTTTATTTGATACTTTAGGTAAAAATGTATATACAGCAGTAGTTTTATTTATTTTTTTTTCCGATTGCTTTTTTTTTATTTTGCTAGCTTTATTAACTTTGGCTATTTTGATATTTACTAAAGGTGTTGTGTTAAAGACCGGTATAAGCAAGGCTATATTTAAAAAATCGTTATTAGTTGCAAAAGCTTGGTAGTTTTAAGCGCTGTTTGTTTTATGGTCTGCTGTTTTACTTTTAAATAGTAAGCTTAATAGCTTTTTAAAAGCCATATTTGCTATTTACTAAGGTATAGCGCGTAATTAAAAAATTAATGCTTGCAATTAAACTAAATGCTTATACATAAAATGTAACTTGAAAAAAGATTTATTTTAAATTTAATTAATTTATAATATGTTGCATAATTTGAAATGCTAGATTGCTATAATAATAAATGCGCTAAAAAAGCAAACAAGCTTTTAAGCAATAATATTTGCTGCTTTAAAGCTATACAAAAGCACTAGCGCAAAAAAAACTAGTAGTAAATATAAATTAGCATAAGTAATATAAGTATAAAATAAAATCTAAAGTTGCAATTTTAATAGTAAAATATTATATAATACTGCAGATAACAAGCTAATAAAGATAAAATAAGAAAAAAATAAAGCAAATATAAGCTATATTTATATATTAACTTTAATAATTTTATTTTATATAGGTTTAAAATCAAATGCTTATTTAAAAACAAAGTCAAATTTGTTTTTTTAGTAAAAGATATTTTAAATATATTAGTTTAAAAAAAAACTAAGAAAAAAGTTGAAATAAGTACTAAAATAATTAGCTTAAAAAACTAGCGAAATAAATGCTAGCTAGGCAAAAAAACTGTAGTGCTTAACAAATATATATTTTTTTGCGATATAGCTATATGCAACGTTTAAAGTACTTGAAATATCTTAAACGATTGATTTAAAAAAAGTTTTAAAAAAAGTGTTACAACAAAAAGTTTATTTTTAAAAAGTATACTATATAAAGTATAGCAACTTACTAGTACTGTATTATTTTTTAGCTCCAATAAATATATAATATATATCAGGGCATTTAAAGTCGAAAAAATTACTAAAGTTAAACAAAAGCTTGATATACTAGCTTAATTTTTTCTGTTAACACTAAAAAATATAATATAGTTTATCGAAATATTTTTTTATAACAAAAAAAATAAGTTTTTAATAAAAAAGTATAAATTTTTAGCAAATAGCAATAGTAAAATATTTAAAAGCTATATTTTAAACTGTTTTAACTAGCTATATATTAAAACTCGCTTTTTTTTCATTTTTCAAAAAGGTGTGATCGTATAGCCAAATCTAAATAGGTTTTTATAACGAAAAAGATAGGTTCTTAATAAAAAAGAATAGATTTCTAGCAAATAGCAATAGTAAAATGCTTAAAGGCTATATTTTAAACCGTTTTAACTAGCTATATATTAAAACTTGCTTTTTTTTCATTTTTTAAAAAAGTATAATTGTATAGCTAAATTTAAATAAATCTTTATAACAAAAAAAATAAGTCTTTAGTAAAAAAGTATAAATTTTTAGCAGATAGCAATAGTAAAATGTTTAAAAGCTATATTTTAAACTATTTCAACTAGCTATATGTTAAAACTCGCTTTTTTTTCATTTTTCAAAAAGGTGTAATTATATAGCCAAATTTAAATAAGTCTTTATACCAAAATTCAGCTTTTGTGCACTAATTAAGTCTTTATAAACTTGTAAATGCTTTGCTAAATAAGTAAAAGTTTCTATAAAAAAACAGGTTGCTGTATATTTTGCGAAATTGTTTTTTTTTACTTAAATATAGTTAGTAGTTAATATATTGCACGTTTTAAACATGTTTATATATTCTTTAATATATATAATTAAAGCTTAGTTGTATTAAAAACATAATAATATGTTATATAATTATTTAAATTTATTTCTTATTAAAAACTAAAAACTACTTTAGCTAAAACAACACTATTTTTAGTTTAACTTTTATTAAACTTTTATTTATAAACAAAGCAAGTTATTTAAGCTTTTGCTTTTTCTTTTTTAGCTACAGCTGCTTGTTTGGCTTTTTTCTCGGCTTTTTTAGCGGCTTTTTTTTCTGCTTTTGCTTTCGCTTTTTTTTTAGCTTTTTCTGCTTTTGCTTCAGCTTTTTTTTTAGCTTTTTCGATTTTAGCGTTTGCTTTTTTTTATACTAGCTTTGTTTTTTCGATTTTTTTTTTTTTAAGATTTACATTTTTTTCAAACTTAGCTTTAACTTTTTAAATAGTAATAAAAACTTTTTCTAGTGCTTTTTTAAACCTAAGATTGCTTAAGTTTTACTTAAAGCAATCTGCTAAAAAAGCCAGCTTTAAGATTATAGTAAACAACATAAAATTGAAGTTGTTAAAATTAGCAACAAATTATATAGCGTTTGCAATAAAGTCGAGTCTACTGCGATCACTTAAGTAGTAGCAATTTGCTAAGTTGTTAAATATAAAGCAAGCTATAAAAAACAACATGTCGGCAATTTTAACTATATATTGTCTGCTGATAAAAACTGAAAAAGCAAAAGCTTTTAAAATGTAGCAAGTAATAAGCTAATTGTAAAAGCAACAAATAATTTTGTATGTAATTAAAATGCCTACTTTTTTGCGAATTTTTTTGTCGATTTTGCTTTTTGCAGCAAGTTAACAGAAAAACTTCTACTATATAATCGCTTTATGCTGTTTAAATATAATATTAAGTACAATAATAATCATTTAGTTTATAAAGCGTTTCTGTTTAATTTTAACAAGTCTGCTTAAAATTTAGTTTAAATTGTTTATATTTTATAAAATTAAAAAAACAAAGCTGCAACAATAACAAAGATATAAATCAATGCTTGTTTCTGCAATATATATGCTATAAATTAAAACATCTACGGTTGATATAAAATTGTTAAATGTAAATATAATATCAGCCCGTTTTTTAGTTGTATAATAAAACGTAATCGTAAAAACATTTAAATCAAGTAAATTAAGCAAAATATATAATTTTTTATTGTTAAGTAGTTAATGTTGCTAAATAAACAAAATAGCTTATGCGTTAAATGTTAAAACTAAAAAAAACTTTTACTAAAAAATAAAATATATAGCTAAATAATATATTTTGTTTTTTAACTTTGCTGTTATAGCATGTACGCTTGTTTACTTAGTTTAAAAACAAAATATTTAAGCACGCCAGATATTCTATTTTTTAGCTGTGCAGCTATAGCACGTTTGCTTTTTTGATTAAAAAACAGAATATTTAGACATGCTAAATATTCCGTTTTTAATTTTTTTTTCAATATACTGCGGCAAAATGAAATATAACAAAAAACAACTTACTGCTGTAACTATAGCAAATTTATTATAACAACTACTTAAAACAGTAAATTTTTTTTATTTTTAAGCCTGTATATATAGTCGAAAATTTAAGTAATAAAATAAGCTATAAACAGGCTTTGTTCAACTATATACTAAAATTAACCGATACAGTTAATAAAAAAAACAGCGCAGTAATTTTTTTTTGTTTTTTTGAAAATATAGTTAACGCTACTATTATTAGTATTTACGATTAATTCGCAGACTTTTTAAACTTTTATTGCAACAAAAAGCAGCATTAATTGCTTTTTTTTATCAGAACTGCTATTTTTATTAAACATATCGTTTTCGCTGCTTTTGCTGTTTCCGCTGTTTTTGTTGTTCTAGCTATCGTTGTTTTTGTTACAACTGCTAGCTAATAAAAAAGCTTTATATTTTTGCTTTTTTTTTCTTTTTAAATATAAAGTTTAGTTGTTTTTAAAGCGCAATGTTTTTTTATTATTTAAATTTAAAGCTAAAATGTCAAGCTTTTTTTAAACCTTAAAGTTAAGCGTAGCAAAATCTTTTTTACTTCAAATATAGTTCTGTTTTTTTTTTTCTGCAGATTTTTTATTTATAAAATTTTTAAACATTATATATAAACATTCTTAGTAATATTTAAACTAAAAATTATATATAGCTTATTTAGCATTATTTAAAGCAACTTGCACCATAGTAAACTTTGCACCAAAAATATTATTACTAAATAAAATCTAGTTTTTGTTAAAGTTTATAATTTTTGTACTTATATTTTAACGCAAAAAAACTTGTTAATAAATAACACTTATTATAATGTAGCAGAAATTAAAGCTTCAATTGTGCTGCTTTGCAGTTATTTAAAAAAGCGTAAGCAAAAGTATTTATTAGCAATAGCTGCTTTTGATATAAGCTTAAGCAAGCTTAAGTTTAAATAATAAAGCATTAATATTGTTTGGTTTTTTAAAAAAAAGCTTGCAAAAAAGTTGCGTAAACAAATGCTTAATATTGTTTATATCAATATATAAAGCAGTACTAAGCAAGTTATAAAAATTTAATATATTTTTATATAGTTTTAACTTATTATAACAAAACGGTAAAAATGAGGTTTTTAATAACTTTAAAAACTTTAAGCAAAAATATTTCAACATGTTGTAGAAGTAATTTATTAATAGCGTTGCTAAACAAAACAAAATAGTATCGCATTAAATAAAAGCAACTATTTGATATATAATGCTTTAAAAGTTTTTAGCTGTATAAGCCTTATTAACAATTAGCAAGCTAAAGTGGCATTATTTTAAAATAAAAATAATATCGATTTTACTTTTTTTTTTTAGCTTTATTTGCTTTTTAAAACCTTTTTTTATTAAAATCTGCTTTACTAAGTTTGTTTTAAGCTTAAGCTTAATAAAATTATTATTATTAAATAAGCTGAATTTTTTTTGCTTTAATTAAATAAAGTTTTTAATAAACTGCGAAATTTTTATAATATAGCAATTAAAAAAAGTCTATATAAATGTTATAATAATTATTTAGTTGGTTTAAAAGTAGTTAATGTAAACAAGCCTGATAAAAGTATTAAAAACAGAATATTTATAAGTATAAACAAAATATTTTGTTTTTAAAAAAAATTGTTTATTTTATAATTTTTTTTATTAATAATTGTTATTATTTTTTTTAAATTTTGCTAGCTTAAAATTTAACTTTTTTTTATGCAGTTATGTTTAGTTTTGCTTTTTTTATATGCAAAAAAAATATCAAATATATTTTTAAAAAACTTTTATAAATGCTAAAAAGTTTAAACTGTTATAAAAAATATAGTAAAAACTAAATAAAAATAATATTTTAACAAACTTTTTACTTACTTAAGTTTCATTTTTAAGACATAATAAGCTATTGTTTTACTATAAGTAATAGTTTTGCCAGTTCTGCACTTATTTGCAAAAAAAGCAAAACGTGAAAATGCTAACATTTTGTTTAAAAGCTTTGCTATATTTACTAAGAAAAAAGAGTTAATAGTAAGCTGCAAGGCTAAAAAACAAGATATATTTAAATAGCTAAATATCTTGTTTTTTAAATAAGATAAAACTGCATTTATTAACAAGTTAATAAAGTTGATAAATAGCTTTATTATTTAGGGCTATTTTTGCGTTTTTTTAGTTAATTTTAAAATAACTAGCAGCGTTTTAAACCAAAAGCAACTTTTTTATAAAGCTACCAGTTGCTAATTGATTAATAGCAACATATTTTTATTTTTAAGTTTTTGCTTTTTTAACTGTTTGTACAGCTAAAGCAGCATTATTGTTAATAGCTCTATTTTTAAACCTTATTTTTGCAACTTTAAAAGTTTGCTAAGCTATATTTTGTTTAACTAGATTTTTTAGTTTATTTTTATTGTTAATATAAACGATTGCTTCAATTTCGGCGCTTTTTTTACTTTGCGTTAAGGATTTAAGGTTGCCGATAATACTTTGGCTAGCTAAAACTTTTGTTTAGTTATAAATATATTCGCGGTCTGTGGTGCTTAGGTGTGGTAATTTTTGTAAGCTTTTTGTTGCAAATAATAACAACATTTGCTTTTAAATAGCAAACAGCTGAAACAATATCTTTTATTTTTTTCAGAAACTTTAAGATTTGTAAAAGTTAATAAAAGCATTGTTTATTAGTTTTTTCAAATGGTTTACTGCATTATATTTTTTGCGGCTTTTTTGTTTTGTAGGCTGCGATTTAGTGGCTGTATTAGCTTTGGCCGTAGACTTGGGGCTGGCTATTTTATTATTAGCTGCATTATAAGCAGTGAGTTGTTTAGTGTTTACTTTAAAAATAGTATGTACAACTTTGTCGATAATAATAAAAAAAGTAATAATGTTTTTGTTTATATGCTGCTGTTTATAGTAAAAATTACTGCTTAGTTTATATTAGCAGAACTAGTAATAAGCTATTGCAGCTAATATTTGGTACTAGTTTTTTATAGCAAAGCTAAAAATTATAAAGCAGCTATTGCTGCTGTAAATATAAAAATAGTTTAAAAATGTAATAAGCAAGTTTTTCGCTGCTGTTATTGTTGTATAACTGATAGTCAATAGTAAATAATTCTTATTAGTTGGTGCAATGTCTATATTAAAAAGGCTGGACATTTTGCTTATTGCTTATTAGGCTACTATATTATAAGTTTTGCTGCGGTTTATTAATAGCTGTAGTTTGTTGTTTATAAAGTTTAAAAATATAACAATTTCAGGTATTTTTACGCTTATATAAATATTGTAATAGTTGTAATATAGTTTTAATACAGCTGATGTTATAAAAAAGTTAAAAATAAAAAGCTGTAATAGTTAAAAAACGGAATATTTAAAAAACTAAATATTTTATTTTTTATTTTTGTATAAATAAAATATATAAAAAAAAATTACGTATTATATATATTAATAAAAAAGTAAAACATATTTATATGTGCAAAATAAAGCCAGTAAATAAAAAACTTATTTTGTAATTTGCGGCAAGTTGTACTATAAACTTTAATGTTGTATATTTATACATTTTTTACTTTGTTATTGTTGTAGAAAATTTGCACTTGTGTTGCTTTTATAGTTGATAATACTTCAACTAGTAAAACTTTAGCTTTATTGCAAAAAGAGTACTAAGTTGGCCAAAAGTTGTTTAAATAAGCAGCAAAAAGCTTTTGTATATTTTTGCTTTAAAAAAAGTTTTTTTTTTTATAAAGGATTAGTAGTAACTTGGCCATTTTGTAAATATGCTAATGCATATATATAGCGAAAAATAAAGCATATAGCAAAAAAAAACCTAAAAAATAGAATATTTGAAAAAACAAGTAGGTACTTTTAGTAAAAAAAAATGTAAAAAAAAAAAAAGTAAACACTTTTGAAAAAAAAAGTTATAAAAAATAAAAAAGTAGGAAAAAATAAAGTAAAAAAATAAGTAAATGTAAAATATTCTGTTTTTTAATTTATTAGTTAAAATTAAAAGTATTTAAGTACTAAAATAACTATATATTAAATATTTCATTTTTTAATTAAGTTTTTAAATAGCAAAATAACTACATGTTAAATATTCTGTTTTTGACATATATAGTTAAATATAAAAGAATAAAAAATAATAGCAAATAATAATTATTAATAATTAGTTGATTATTAACTATTAGTGCTATAAACTTATAGTATATTTTAAAAAGGTTTAACAACTTATTTACTTAAGTATAAAAGCTGTTATAGCTAAAAATTTGTATATATATAATAAATCTAATATGTACAAGTAGGCAAATATGCAACTATTTACTATTTGATAACATATCGGCTTATTGTTGTAAGTATATAACTGCGTTGTTAAATAATAACTAGCTTGTGTATTAAATGTATTGTTTAATAGTTAATTGAATATATAGTAAAAAAGTAAAAAAAAGCAGAAGATGTAACACAATATCTAGTGTTTTTATTAGGTGCATAGTGAAAGGGTGAAAAAGCGCAGAAAATGTAACACAATATCTGGTGTTTTTATTAAGTACATAGTGAAAAAGTGAAAAAGCGTAAAAGATGCAACACAATATTTGGTGTTTTTATTAAGTGCATAGTGAAAAAGTGAAAAAGTGCAGAAAATGCAATACAATATCTAGTGTTTTTATTAAGTACATATAATTGATATAAAAAAAATAAAACAGAATTTTAACTAAGTTAAACAAATGCTTTAAATTAACTTTAACCTGTAACCTGTTATAATAAATTCACTGTTATACTTAAAGCATTTTTTATTTTAATAGCAAACTTTAAACAAACAAAAAAAGTGTTATAACTTTACAATATATTTTTATAGTATAACTAAATTATATAGCTGCAATTAATATTGTTTAAAGTGTTAATAGTAATAAAAAAATCTTAATAAATCTTAAAATTTAAAGTTTAGTTACCAAAGCTAAATATAATATAAAATAGCAGATTTAAAAAAACCGGAAAACTGAAAAAAACGTTATAACAATATAAAGTTTTTTCTTTTAACAAAAATCAGCTAAAATAAACAATATCTATAATAATAATTTTAATAATAGTATAAAATTGATTAAAATCTAATATATATATATCGATGTTTTTTTAGCAAGTATTAAAGTAAATATTATAAATAAATAAACCGGCTATACTAAATATATAAACTATATATTTTATAAATAAAAGTTAGCGCACTATAAATAAAAAAAGAAAGCAGAAAAAAAAAAGAGCTAAAAAACGGAATATATACAACTAGCAAATATCCTATTTTTTAAAAGCTAAAAAAAGAAATATCTACAACTTATAAATATCTTGCTTTTTAAAAGCTAAAAAACAAAATATTTATAACTTGCAGATATTTTGTTTTTTAAAAGCTAAAACTATATACAAAATGTTACTTATTATTAAATAAAAAAAAAAAGTGTTATTACAATATAATATATAATTTTTTTTTTTAGTTTATTATTAATAAATAAAACATATAAAAGTTTATTTAATACAATAAACCAACTAAATAAAAAGTATAAATAGTTATAACAAAAAACTAGCAGTTAAATATACTTATTAATACAAAAAGTATTAAAAAAAAATGAAGCACTAGCATTATTACACTTATAAAACAGTTTTTTAACTGCTATAGCTTCAGTAAATAAACTTTCGAACTCGACAATTTTACTGTTAAATTTTTGCAGCTTTAACAGTTTAAATAACTCAATATTTACATTTGTAGCAAATATAATTTATACTATAATATAATTATAAAAAAGCAATATTTTGCTGCTTATACTAGTTGCTATATTAAAATATTTCTATAAAATATCAACTAATTATTGCAAATATTTATATAAATTAGTTTTATTAAGTTTAAAATTTAAACAATATATAATAAAAAATATAGCTTATACTTTTTTAAAATAATATACTGTATTTATAAAATCTAGTACTTAAATTTTATTTATAGTAGCATTATTTGTTTTTAGCTCAAAGTTCTTTTTTAAATTGACATTAATCCGATTTGTAAATATTAGCTTAAAACTAGCGACTTTTTTATTTATTAGATTTAGCATCTATTAAATAATATTATTTAGCAGCAATATTATAGTTAAGCTTAAAGCATATAATATAAAAGCTATTGCTTTTGCAAACTTTTTGTAAAAGTTAAAGTTTTTTTTGTACTTTTTATATACCGATTTGTAATTTTCGACATTTATACTAAAAAACTTAAGTATATTTATAACTATTTATATTTATAGCAAAACTAAATCTTATATATTTTAAATTTTTCGATATATTTTTATATCTAATAAAGTCAATTTATATTTTAATTTTATATTAATGCTTTTTTAAAACAAAAAATTTATTTTAAAAAAAATATATTTTATATTAATAGCTTAAAAGCAAATAAATATTAAGTAAATATATAATATTTAGCTCTAATTTTTTATTAAATGTTTAAAAACTTAAACTGAATTATAAAGTAACATTTTATAATCTATTTTGTTAAATCGTTAAAAGTTTGCTTTTATAAATATATAAAATGCTACAATTAGTATTATTATATATTAAAAAGTTAAATTTCCAATATTAACAAAAATAATATTTGCTTTTAGTTTTTAAATAAATATATTATTTTCAGTATTTATAAAAGATATAATAGTTATAAAAACTATTTTAACTTAAAAAGTATAAATAAACTATTTTTTGGTTCTAGTAAACTTTGCTAAAGCTTTGTTGCAAAAAAATCTATATATTAGCTTTAAAAAATTAGCAGCTATTAATGTATTAACAAAATATTTAGTTATAAATAAAGCTTTAAAAAATAAAATATCTATAAGCTTAAATATTTTATTTTTTAAAAATATTATATTTATTTTTTAATTTAAATTATTTACTATTTATACAAAAGTAACATTTATAATATTTTACAATAGTAAAATATATATATGCTGCTTTAACATTTAAATTGCTTTTTTAATTAATTAAAAAATAAAAAACGCCAGAAATATAAGCAGTTTTTTTCGCAAAACTTACTTTGTTGTTATTGTTTTTATTAATATAATTTAATAACATTTTATAAACAATTATTTTTTTAAGTTTATAAAACTAATTAAAAGTATTAAAACCTTTTTTTTTAATAATATTACAAAAGTTCTGTCTGTTATAGTTATTTTGCTTATTTAAATAGTGTTGTATTTTTTAAATAACAAAATTTTGATATTTTCTGCTGTATTTTTTTTTAAAAATCTTTTTACTTATAATAAACGATATATTAATAAATATATAAAAAATTTATATAATTAAAGCAAAAAAATAAAGCTTAAAAACAAAATATGTAAAAAAAAAGTATTAAAACTTAAAAACAAAATATATAAAAAAAAAGCATTAAAGCAAAAAAGCTAAAATAAGTAGCAAAAAGCGCAGTTTTTAAAAAAAAGTTGTAAAAAAAATAAAAAAAATAATTGTATAAAAGTTATAAAAAAAATAAAAGAAATAATTGTACAAAAGTTATAAAAAAAATAAAAAAAGCGGCTATAAAAAAGTTATAAAAAAAATAAAAAAAATAGTTGTAAAAAAGTTATAAAAAAAGTAAAAAAAATAGTTATAAAAAAGTAATAAAAAAAATAAAAAAAAAAGTTATAAAAAAAGCTAAAAAAGTAATATAAATATTCTATTTTTTAAGTAAATAATAAAAAATATATTTATATATATAAAAGAAAATATAAAGTATAATATATTTAAAATATAACTTATACTAGTTTAATATTTTAAAAATTAGTTATAATTTTTAAAATATTATATTTTAATATAATTTTGCTAAAATATTAATATTGCTAGCTATTATTAATAAGTTTGCTATAACTTTATTTGTATTTTTTGTTTTAGCTTTTTTAGTTGCAAGCTTTTTTATATCGTTTTTTTTTCGCTTACAAAGTATTTTAGCAGAAAATATAATAAAGTTTATTATAAAAATATTTTTTAGTATAAAAAATATGTTTTTTTTTTTTGTGTTATTTTAATTTTAAGCTTAAATATATTAATAAGCTAGCTAAAATTGTAAAAAAACAAAACTATTAATACATTGTTTACAGTAGTTGTATTTTGTATATTAACAGCTAGTTCTAAGCTCAATATTAAATCAAAGCATTCTGTCGAAATATCGATATCTATAAAATCAGCGTTTAAATTAAAAGCTAAAACATCTTTATTAAAATGTTTTAGCAAAATCTTTAGTTTTGTAAAAAATATGTCCACTTTAAATATCGCTTTACTGCTATTTTTATTTTTTTTATTTAATATTTTAAGTAAAAATATATATACAGTAATAATTTTGTTTATTTTTTTTTCTGATTGCTTTTTTTTTATTTCGCTAGCTTTATTAATTTTAGCTATTTCAATATTTACTAAAAATGTTATATTAAAAACTAATATAAGCAGAACTATATTTAAAAAATTGTTATTAGTTGCAAAAGTTTAGTAGTTTTAAATATTGTTTGTTTTATAATTTGCTGTTTTATTTTCAAATAATAAGCTCAGTAGCTTTTTAAAAGCTATATTTATTATTTACTAAAGTGTAATATATAACTAAAAAACTAATACTTGCAACTAAACTAAATACTTATATATAAAATATAACTTAGAAAAAAATTTATTTTAAGTTTAATTAGTTTATAATATATCGTATAATTTAAAATATTAAATTGCTATAATAATAAATATGCTAAAAAAGTAAACAAGCTTTTAAGCAATAATATTTGCTGCTTTAAAGTTATATAAAAGTATTAACGCAAAAAAAACTAGTAATAAATATAAATTGGTATAAATAATATAAATATAAAATAAAATCTAAAGTTACAATTTTAATAATAAAATATTATATAATACTGCAAATAACAAATTAATAAAAATGAAATAAAAAAAAAATAAAGCAAATATAAGCTATATTTATATATTAATTTTAATAATTTTATTTTATATAGGTTTAAAATTAAATGCTTATTTAAAAACAAAGTTAAATTTATTTTTTTAGTAAAAAATATTTTAAACATATTAATTTAAAAAAAAACTAAAAAAAAAGTTAAAATAAATATTAAAATAATTAACTTAAAAAACTAGCGAAATAAATGCTAGCTAAA
The DNA here is from genome assembly GCA_022495175.1 of Hypoxylon argillaceum. NCBI lineage: Eukaryota > Fungi > Ascomycota > Sordariomycetes > Xylariales > Hypoxylaceae > Hypoxylon > Hypoxylon argillaceum. Next base: position 13,206 of record MU378376.1, on the reverse strand, counting down.
CAAAAAAACTATAGTATTTAGCAAATATATATTTTTTTACAATATAGCTATATATAATATTTAAAATATTTAAAATATTTTAAACGATTGATTTAAAAAAAGTTTTAAAAAAAATATTACAACAAAAAGTTTATTTCTAAAAAGTATACTATATAAAATATAGCAATTTATTAGTACTATATTATTTTTTAGCTTTAATAAATATATAGTATATATCGGGGCATTTAAAGTTAAAAAAGTTATTAAAGTTAAATAAAAGCTTAATATATTAGTTCAATTTTTTTTATTAATACTAAAAAATATAACATAGCTTATTAAAATATTTCTTTATAACAAAAAAAATAAGTTTTTAATAAAAAAATATAAATTTTTAACAAATAATAATAGTAAAATGTTTAAAAGTTATATTTTAAACTATTTTAACTAGCTACATATTAAAACTTGCTCTTTTTTTATTTTTTAAAAAAGTGTAATTATATAGCTAAATCTAAATAAGTTTTTATAACAAAAAAAATAAATCTTTAATAAAAAAAAATAAATTTTTAATAGATAGCAATAATAAAATATTTAAAAGCTATATTTTAAACTGTTTTAATTAACTATATATTAAAACTTGCTTTTTTTTTATTTTTTAAAAAAATATAATTATATAACTAAATCTAAATAAATTTTTATAACAAAAAAAATAAGTTCTTAATAAAAAAATATAAATTTTTAGCAAATAGTAATAGTAAAATATTTAAAAGCTATATTTTAAATTATTTTAACTAGCTATATATTAAAACTTGTTTTTTTTTTATTTTTTAAAAAAGTGTAATTATATAGCTAAATCTAAATAAATTTTTATATTAAAATTTAGCTTTTGTATACTAATTAAATCTTTATAAACTTATAAATGTTTTGTTAAATAAATAAAAGTTTTTATAAAAAAATAAATTGCTATATATTTTACAAAGTTGTTTTTTTTTATTTAAGTATAATTAGTAGTTAATATATTATACATTTTAAATATATTTATATATTTTTTAATATATATAATTAAAGCTTAATTACATTAAAAATATAACAATATGTTATATAATTATTCAAATTTATTTTTTATTAAAAACTAAAAATTATTTTAACTAAAACAACACTATTTTTAGTTTAACTTTTATTAAACTTTTATTTATAAATAAAATAAATTATTTAAGCTTTTGTTTTTTTTTTTTTAACTGCAGCTGCTTATTTAACTTTTTTTTTGGTTTTTTTAGCAGCTTTTTTTTTTGCTTTTACTTCCGCTTTTTTTTTAGCCTTTTTTACTTTTGCTTTAGCTTTTTTTCTAGCTTTTTCGATTTTAACGTTTGCTTTTTTTTATATTAGCTTTACTTTTTTAATTCTTTTTTTTTTAAAATCTACATTTTTTTCAAACTTAGTTTTAGCTTTTTAAATAATAATAAAAACTTTTTTTAATACTTTTTTAAACTTAAAATTGCTTAAGTTTTATTTAAAGCAATTTGCTAAAAAAGCTAGCTCTAAAATTATAATAAACAATATAAAATTAAAGTTGTTAAAATTAGCAACAAATTATATAGCATTTATAATAAAGTCAAGTTTACTACGATTACTTAAATAATAATAATCTATTAAATTATTAAATATAAAACAAGCTATAAAAAATAATATATCAGCAATTTTAATTATATACTATCTGTTAATAAAAACTAAAAAAGCGAAAGTTTTTAAAACATAGTAAATAGTAAGCTAATTATAAAAGCAATAAATAATTTCATATATAATTAAAATACTTACTTTTTTGTAAATTTTTTTATTAATTTTGCTTTTTGCAATAAATTAACAAAAGAACTTTTGCTATACAATCACTTTATATTGTTTAAATGTAATATCAAGTATAATAACAATTATTTAGTTTATAAAGCATTTTTGTTTAATTTTAATAAGTTTACTTAAAATTTAATTTAAATTATTTGTATTTTATAAAATTAAAAAAACAAAGCTGCAGTAACAATAAAAATATAAATCAATGCTTATTTTTACAATATATATACTATAAATTAAAATATTTACAGTCGATATAAAATTATTAAATATAAATACAATATCGGCCCATTTTTTAGTTATATAATAAAATGCAATCGTAGAAATATTTAAATCAAATAAATTAAACAAAATATATAATTTCTTGTTATTAAATAGTTAATATTATTAAATAAACAAAATAGCTTATATATTAAATATTAAAACTAAAAAAAACTTCTACTAAAAAATAAAATATATAACTAAATAATATATCCTGTTTTTTAGTTTTGCTGCTATAACATATATATTTATTTATTTAGTTTAAAAATAAAATATCTAAACATACTAAATATTTTATTTTTTAATTATACAACTATAGTACGTTTGTTTTTTTAGTTAAAAAACGGGATATTTAAACATACTAAATATTCTATTTTTAATTTTTTTTTTAATATACTGCAGCAAAATAAAGTATAACAAAAAATAACTTATTATTATAATTATAGCAAATCTATTATAACAACTACTTAAAACAGCAGACTTTTTTTATTTTTAAGCTTATATATATAATTAAAAATTTAAATAATAAAATAAGCTATAAATAAGTTTTATTTAATTATATATTAAAATTAATCGATATAATCAGTAGAAAAAACAGTGTAGTAATTTTTTTTCGTTTTTTTAAAAATATAATTAATATTATTGTTATTAATATCTACAATTAGTTTGCAGATTTTTTGAACTTTTATTGCAACAAAAAGCAGCATTAGTTACTTTTTTTTATTAAAACTGCTATTTTTATTAAACATATTATTTTTGCTGTTTTTACTATTTCTGCTGTTTTTGTTATTTTAACTATTGTTGTTTTTGTTACAACTGCTAGTTAATAAAAAAGCTTTATATTTCTGTTTTTTTTTTTTTTTTAAATATAAAGCTTAATCGTTTTTAAAACGTAATATTTTTTCATTATTTAAATTTAAAGCTAAAATATCAAGCTTTTTTTAAACTTTAAAATTAAATATAGCAAAATTTTTTTTACTTCAAATATAGTTCTGTTTCTTTTTTTTTACAGATTTTTTATTTGTAAAATCTTTAAACATTATATATAAACATTTTTAATAATATTTAAACTAAAAATTATATATAGCTTATTTAATATTGTTTAAAGCAATTTATATTATAATAAACTTTGTACTAAAAATATTATTATTAAATAAAATTTAGTTTTTATTAAAATTTACAATTTTTATACTTATATTTTAATATAAAAAAACTTATTAGTAAATAGTATTTATTATAATATAACAAAAATCAAAGCTTTAATTATATTGTTTTATAGTTATTTAAAAAAATATAAACGAAAGTGTTTATTAGTAATAGCTGCTTTTAATATAAGCTTAAACAAGTTTAAATTTAAATAATAAAATATTAATATTGTTTAATTCTTTAAAAAAAAGTTTGTAAAAAAGTTGTATAAACAAATGTTTAATACTATTTATATTAATATATAAAACAGTACTAAATAAGTTATAAAAGTTTAATATATTTTTATATAGTTTTAACTTATTATAATAAAACAGTAAAAACAGAGTTTTTAGTAGTTTTAAAAATTTTAAGCAAAAATACTTTAATATATTATAAAAATGATTTATTAACAATATTATTAAACAAAATAAAATAATATTATATTAAATAAAAACAACTATTTAATATATAATATTTTAAAAGTTTTTAACTATATAAGCTTTATTAATAACTAATAAGCTAAAACAGTATTATTTTAAAATAAAAATAATATTAATTTTACTTTCTTTTTTTAGTTTTATTTACTTTTTAAAATTTTTTTTTGTTAAAATTTGTTTTATTAAGTTTGTTTTAAATTTAAGTTTAATAAAATTATCATTATTAAATAAACTGAATTTTTTTTGTTTTAATTAAATAAAGTTTTTAATAAGTTATAAAGTTTTTATAGTGTAACAATTAAAAAAAGTTTATATAAATATTATAATAACTATTTAACTGGTTTAAAAGCAGTTAATATAAACAAGCTTAATAAAAATATTAAAAACAAAATATTTATAAGCATAAATAAAATATTTTGTTTTTAAAAAAAATTGTTTATTTTATAATCTTTTTTATTAATAATTGTTATTATTTTTTTTAAATTTTGCTAACTTAAAATTTAACTTTTTTTTATATAGTTATATTTAGTTTTATTTTTTTTATATATAAAAAAAATATTAAATATATTTTTGAAAAACTTTTATAAATGTTAAAAAGTTTAAATCGTTATAAAAAATATAGTAAAAACTAAATAAAAATAATATTTTAACAAACTTTTTATTTATTTAAGTTTTATTTTTAAAATATAATAAGCTATTATTTTACTATAAGTAATAGTTTTGTTAATTTTGTACTTATTTGCAAAAAAAACAAAACATAAAAATATCAATATTTTGTTTAAAAGCTTTATTATATTTATTAGAAAAAAAAAATTAATAATAAATTATAAAGCTAAAAAATAAAATATATTTAAATAGCTAAATATTTTGTTTTTTAAATAAAATAAAACTGTATTTATTAATAAGTTAATAAAGTTAATAAGTAGTTTTATTATTTAGAGCTATTTTTGTGTTTTTTTAGTTAATTTTAAAATAACTAGTAATGTTTTAAATTAAAAGCGACTTTTTTATAAAGCTGCTAATTATTAATTAATTAATAATAACATATTTTTATTTTTAAATTTTTGTTTTTTTGATTGTTTATATAGCTAAAACAGCATTATTGTTAATAGCTTTATTTTTAAACTTTATTTTTATAATTTTAAAAGTTTGTTAAGTTATATTTTGTTTAATTAGATTTTTTAGTTTATTTTTATTGTTAATATAAACAATCGCTTTAATTTTAGCGCTTTTTTTGTTTTATATTAAAAATTTAAAATTACTAATAATATTTTAACTAGTTAAAACTTTTATTTAGTTATAAATATATTTATAGTTTGTAATATTTAAATGTAGTAATTTTTGTAAGCTTTTTATTACAAGTAATAATAACATCTATTTTTAAATAGTAAATAGCTAGAACAATATTTCTTGTTTTTTTTAAAAACTTTAAAATTTATAAAAATTAATAAAAGCATTATTTATTAGTTTTTTCAAATAGTTTATTATATTATGTTTTTTATAGCTTTTTTATTTTATAAGTTATAATTTAATAGCTATATTAGCTTTAGCTGTAGATTTAAAGCTAGCTATTTTATTATTAGCTATATTATAAGCAGTAAATTATTTAGCGTTTACTTTAAAAATAGCGTATACAATTTTGTTAATAATAATAAAAAAAGTAATAATGTTTTTATTTATATACTATTGCTTATAGTAGAAATTATTGCTTAGTTTATATTAGCAAAATTAATAATAAGTTATTGCAGCTAATACTTAGTACTAGTTTTTTATAATAAAGCTAAAAATTATAAAGCAGCTATTGCTGCTACAAATATAGAAATAATTTAAAAATATAACAAGCAAATTTTTTGCTGCTATTATTGTTGTATAGTTAATAGTTAATAGTAAATAATTTTTATTAATTAATATAATATTTATATCGAAAAAGCTAAATATTTTGCTTGTTGCTTATTAAATTATTATATTATAAGTTTTGCTATAGTTTATTAACAGCTATAGTTTGTTGTTTATAAAGTTTAAAAGTATAATAACTTTAAATATTTTTATATTTATATAAATATTGCAATAGTTGTAGTATAGTTTTAATATAGCCGATATTATAAAAAAGTTAAAAACAAAAAGCTGTAGTAATTAAAAAATAAAATATTTAAAAAATCAAATATTTTATTTTTTATTTCTATATAAATAAAATGTATAAAAAAAAATTACGTATTATATATATTAATAAAAAAGTAAAATATATTTATATATATAAAATAAAACTAGTAAGTAAAAAACTTATTTTATAATTTGTAGCAAGTTATATTATAGACTTTAATATTATATATTTGTATATTTTTTACTTTGTTGTTGTTATAAAAAATCTACACTTATATTACTTTTATAATTAATAATATTTCAACTAGTAAAACTTTAGCTTTATTGCAAAAAAAGTACTAAGTTAATTAGAGATTGTTTAAGTAAGCAACAAAAAGTTTTTGTATATTTTTGTTTTAAAAAAAGTTTTTTTTTTTATAAAGAATTAATAATAACTTAGCTATTTTATAAATATGCTAATATATATATATAGTAAAAAATAGAACATATAGTAAAAAAGGACTTAAAAAACAGAATATTTAAAAAAATAAATAGATATTTTTAATAAAAAAAGATATAAAAAAAAAAAAAATAAGCACTTTTGAAAAAAAAAGTTGTAAAAAATAAAAAAATAAAAAAAAATGAAGTAAAAAAATAAGTAAATATAAAATATTCTGTTTTTTAATTTGTTAATTAAAGCTAAAAGTATTTAAGTATTAAAATAATTATATATTAAATATTCCGTTTTTTAATTAAATTTTTAAATAGTAAAATAATTATATATTAAATATTCTGTTTTTAACATATATAGTTAAATATAAAAAAATAAAAAATAATAGTAAATAATAGTTATTAATAGTTAATTAATTGTTAATTATTAGTACTATAAACTTATAGCATATTTTAAAAAAGTTTAAAAACTTATTTACTTAGATATAAAAGCTATTATAACTAAAAATTTATATATATATAGTAAATTTAACATATATAAGTAAACAAATATACAATTATTTATTATTTAATAATATATCGGCTTATTGTTATAAATATATAACTATATTGTTAAATAGTAACTAGTTTATATATTAAATATATTGTTTAATAGTTAATTAAATATATAATAAAAAAGTAAAAAAAGGTAAAAAATATAATATAATATCTAATGTTTTTATTAAATATATAATAAAAAGGTAAAAAAATGCAGAAAATGTAACATAATATTTAGTATTTTTATTAAATATATAGTAAAAAGGTAAAAAAGCGCAGAAGGTACAATATAATATTTAATATTTTTATTAAGTACATAGTAAAAAAGTAAAAAAGTACAAAAGGTACAATATAATATTTAGTATTTTTATTAGATATATAGTAAAAAGGTAAAAAAACGTAAAAAATGCGATATAATATCTAATGTTTTTATTAAATATATAATAAAAAGGTAAAAAAGTACAAAAAATATGATATAATATTTAATGTTTTTATTAAGTATATAGTAAAAAGGTAAAAAAGTGCAAAAAATGCAATATAATATTTAGTATTTTTATTAGGTATATAGTAAAAAGGTAAAAAAGCATAAAGAGTACAATATAATATCTAGTGTTTTTATTAGATATATGGTAAAAAGGTGGAAAAGTGCAGAAAATGCGATATAATATCTGGTGTTTTGATTAAATGCATGTAGTTGATATAAAAAAAATAGAACAGAATTTTGACTAAGTTAAACAAGTGCTTTGGGTTAACTTTAATCCATAACCTGTTACAATAATTGTTTTATATTGTTTAAATATAGTTTTAAATATAATAACAATTATTTAATTTATAAAACGTTTTTGTTTAATTTTAATAAGTTTGTTTAAAATTTAGTTTAAATTGTTTATATTTTATAAAATTAAAAAAACAAAGCTGCAGCAACAACAAAAATATAAATTAATACTTGTTTTTATAATATATATATTATAAATTAAAACATTTATAATTAATGTAAAATTATTAAATATAAATATAATATCAGCCCGTTTTTTAGTTATATAATAAAACATAATTATAAAAACATTTAAATTAAATAAATTAAATAAAATGTATAATTTTTTGTTATTAAATAGTTAATATTACTAAATAAATAAAATAGCTTATATAATAAATGTTAAAACTAAATAAAACTTTTATTAAAAAATAAAATATATAACTAAATAATATATTCTGTTTTTTAGTTTTATAGCTATAATATACTTGTTTATTTAATTAAAAAACAAAATATTTAAATATATTAAATATTTTATTTTTAATTTTTTTTTTAATATATTGTAACAAAATAAAATACAACAAAAAACAACTTATTGCTATAACTATAGCAAATTTATTATAACAACTATTTAAAACAGCAAACTTTTTTTATTTTTAAGCTTATATATATAGTTAAAAATTTAAATAACAAAATAAACTATAAATAAGCTTTGTTTAATTATATATTAAAATTAACTAATACAATTAATAAAAAAAGCAACATAGTTATTTTTTTTTATTTTTTTAAAAATATAGTTAATATTACTGTTATTAATATTTACAATTAATTTATAAACTTTTTAAACTTTTATTATAACAAAAAGTAGCACTAGTTGTTTTTTTTTATTAAAACTGCTATTTTTGTTAAACATATTATTTTTACTATTTCTGTTATTTTTATTATTTTAGTTATTAATTGTTTTGTTATAACTACTAGCTTGTAAAAAAGTTTTACATTTTTACTTTTTTTTTTTTTTAAATATAAAGCTTAATTGTTTTTAAAACGTAATATTTTTTTGTTATTTAAATTTAGAACTAAAATGTTAAACTTTTTTTAAATTTTAAAGTTAAATATAGTAAAATTTTTTTTATTTTAAATATAGTTCTGTTTTTTTTTTTTTGCAAATTTTTTATTTGTAAAATTTTTAAACATTATATATAAACATTTTTAATAACATTTAAATCAAAAATTATATATAGCTTGTTTAATATTATTTAAAACAACTTATATTGTAATAAACTTTATATTAAAAATATTATTACTAAAAAAAATCTAGTTTTTATTAAAGTTTATAATTTTTATACTTATGTTTTAATACAAAAAAACTTGTTAATAAATAACACTTATTATAATATAACAAAAATTAAAGCTTTAATTGTATTATTTTATAATTATTTAAAAAAATATAAGTAAAAATATTTATTAGTAATAGCTGCTTTTAATATAAGTTTAAACAAATTTAAATTTAAGTAATAAAATATTAATATTGTTTAATTTTTTAAAAAAAAATTTATAAAAAAGTTGTATAAACAAATATTTAATACTGTTTATATTAATATATAAAGCAGTATTAAATAAGTTATAAAAGTTTAATATATTTTTATATAGTTTTAACTTATTGTAACAAAACAGTAAAAATAGAATTTTTAATAGCTTTAAAAATTTTAAACAAAAATATTTTAATATATTGTAAAAATAATTTATTAATAGCATTATTAAATAAAACAAAATAACGTTGTATTAAATAAAAACAACTATTTAATATATAATATTTTAAAAGTTTTTAGTTATATAAGCTTTGTTAACAACTAATAAGTTAAAATAGTACTATTTTAAAATAAAAATAATATTAATTTTACTTTTTTTTTTTAGTTTTATTTACTTTTTAAAACTTCTTTTTATTAAAATTTGCTTTATTAAATTTGTTTTAAATTTAAACTTAATAAAATTATTATTATTAAATAAGCTAAATTTTTTTCGCTTTAATTAAATAAAGTTTTTAATAAACTATAAAATTTTTATAATATAACAATTAAAAAAAGTTTATATAAATGTTATAATAACTATTTAGCTAGTTTAAAAGTAGTTAATACAAATAAATTTAATAAAAGTATTAAAAACGGAATATTTATAAATATAAACAAAATATTTTGTTTTTAAAAAAAATTGCTTATTTTATAATTTCTTTTATTAATAGTTGTTATTATTTTTTTTAAATTTTATTAGTTTAAAACTTAACTTTTTTTTATATAGTTATATTTAGTTTTGTTTTTTTTATATATAAAAAAAATGTTAAATATATTTTTAAAAAACTTTTATAAATGTTAAAAAGTTTAAACTGTTATAAAAAATATAATAAAAATTAAATAAAAATAATATTTTAATAAATTTTTTACTTGTTTAAGTTTTATTTTTAAAATATAATAAGCTATTGTTTTATTATAAATAATAGTTTTATTAGTTTTGTACTTATTTATAAAAAAAACAAAACATAAAAATATTAACATTTTGTTTAAAAGTTTTATTATATTTACTAAAAAAAAAAAGTTAATAATAAACTGTAAAACTAAAAAATAAAATATGTTTAAATAACTAAATATTTTATTTTTTAAATAAAATAAAATTACATTTATTAATAAATTAATAAAATCAATAAATAGCTTTATTATTTAAAGCTATTTTTGTGTTTTTTTAGTTAATTTTAAAATAATTAGCAACGTTTTAAACTAAAAGCGACTTTTTTATAAAGCTGCTAGTTATTAATTAATTAATAGCAACATATTTTTGCTTTTAAGTTTTTGCTTTTTTAACTATTTATATAATTAAAACAGCATTATTATTAATAGCTTTATTTTTAAACTTTATTTTTACAACTTTAAAAGTTTGTTAAATTATATTTTATTTAACTAAATTTTTTAGTTTATTTTTATTGTTAGTACAAACAATCGTTTTAATTTTAGTACTTTTTTCGTTTTATATTAAAAATTTAAAGTTGCTAATAATATTTTAATTAACTAAAACTTTCGCTTAATTATAAATATATTTGCAGTTTATAATATTTAAATGTAATAATTTTTATAAGCTTTTTGTTGCAAGTAATAATAACATTTGTTTTTAAATAATAAACAGCTAAAACAATATTTTCTGTTTTTTTTAAAAACTTTAAAACTTGTAAAAATTAATAAAAGCATTATTTATTAGTTTTTTTAAATAGTTTATTGTATTATATTTTTTGCAGCTTTTTTGTTTTACAAACTATGATTTAATAGCTATATTTGTTTTAACTATAAACTTAAAACTGGCTATTTTATTATTAGCTGCATTATAAACAGCAAGTTGTTCAATGTTTATTTTAAAAATAGCATGCACAATTTTGTTAATAATAATAAAAAAAGTAATAATGTTTTTGTTTATATACTACTGCTTACAATAAAAATTACTGCTTAATTTGTATTAATAAAACTAATAATAAGTTACTGCAGCTAATATTTAATACTAATTTTTTATAGTAAAACTAAAAATTATAAAGCAGCTATTACTACTATAAATATAAAAATAGTTCAAAAATATAACAAGTAAGTTTTTTGCTGCTGTTATTATTGTATAACTAATAGTTAATAGTAAATAATTTTTATTAATTAATACAATGTTTATATTAAAAAAGCTAAATATTTCGTTTATTATTTATTAAGCTATTATATTATAAGTTTTGTTACAATTTATTAACAGTTATAGTTTATTGTTTATAAAGTTTAAAAATATAACAATTTTAAATGTTTTTATATTTATATAAGTATTACAATAGTTATAATATAGTTTTAACACAGCTAATACTATAAAAAAGTTAAAAACAAAAAGCTGTAACAGTTAAAAAATGAAATATTTAAAAAACTAAATATTTCATTTTTTAACTTTGTATAAATAAAATGTATAAAAAAAAATTACGTACTATATATATCAATAAAAAAATAAAACGTATTTATATGTACAAAATAAAACTAGTAAATAAAAAATTCACTTTATAATTTATAGCAAGTTATATTATAAACTTTAATATTGTATATTTGTACATTTTTTACTTTGTTGTTGTTATAAAAAATTTACGCTTATATTATTTTTATAATTAATAGTACTTTAACTAATAAAACTTTAGCTTTATTACAAAAAAAGTACTAAGTTAGCTAAAAGTTATTTAAATAAGCAGTAAAAAGCTTTTGTATATTTTTGTTTTAAAAAAAGTTTTTTTTTTTATAAAAAATTAATAGTAACTTAGCTATTTTATAAATATGCTAATATATATATATAGTAAAAAATAAAGCATGTAATAAAAAAAAACTTAAAAAACGAAATATTTAAAAAAACAAGCAAATACTTTTAGTAAAAAAAAATGTAAAAAAAAAAAAAGTAAGCATTTTTAAAAAAAAAAGTTATAAAAAATAAAAAAGTAAAAAAAAATAAAATAAAAAAATAAGTAAATATAAAATATTTTGTTTTTTAATTTGTTAATTAAAGCTAAAAATATTTAAGTATTAAAATAACTATATATTAAATATTTTGTTTTTTAATTAAGTTTTTAAGTAGCAAAATAACTATATATTAAATATTTTATTTTTAATATATATAATTAAATATAAAAAAATAAAAAATAATAATAAATAATAGTTATTAATAGTTAGTTAATTATTAACTATTAATATTACAAACTTGTAATATATATTAAAAAAGTTTAACAACTTATTTATTTAAGTATAAAAACTATTATAACTAAAAATTTATATATATATAATAAATTTAACATGTACAAATAAATAAATATACAACTATTTATTACTTAATAATATATTAGCTTATTGTTATAAATATATAATTATATTATTAAATAATAACTAGTTTATATATTAAATATATTACTTAATAATTAATTAAATATATAATAAAAAAGTAAAAAAAAGCAAAAAATGCAACACAATATCTAATGTTTTTATTAAGTATATAATAAAAAAGTAAAAAAGCGTAAAAAATATAATATAATATTTAATGTTTTTATTAAATATATAATAAAAAAGTAAAAAAGCGCAAAAAATACAATATAATATCTAGTATTTTTATTAAGTATATAATAAAAAAGTAAAAAAGCGCAAAAAATACAACACAATATTTAGTGTTTTTATTAAATATATAATAAAAAAGTAAAAAAGCGCAAAAAATATAATACAATATTTAGTGTTTTTATTAAATACATAGTAAAAAAGTAAAAAAGCGCAAAAAATACAACACAATATTTAATGTTTTAATTAAATATATATAATTAATATAAAAAAAATAAAACAGAATTTTAACTAAATTAAACAAGTGCTTTAAGTTAACTTTAACTTATAACTTGTTATAATTTAATATAATATAAAAAAAATAATTTATAATTAATATTATATTATTATAAAAATTATATAAAAAAAAAAAAATCTTTAAAATATATTAAATTAATAAAAAAAATAATTTAATTAATATATTAATAAAAAAATATTAAATTAAATATTTAAAATATTAATTTTAATTAATAAATTATATATATAAATAAAAATATATATAAAAAAAAATTAAAAAATATATATATATAAAAAAAACTACAATTAAAAAAAAAGT
>MU378375.1:0-35910 GCA_022495175.1 Hypoxylon argillaceum | reverse complement strand
TAATAAATAATAAATTAATTAATAAAAATATTATTTATTTATTATTATATAAAAAATAAAAAAATATAATTAAATAATTAAAATAAAAATTTAAGTTTATATAAAATTATTTATTAATAAAATTTGTTATAATTTTAATATATTATTTAAAATTAAAATTAAAAACTATTATAGTTTATATTATATAACTAAACTAAATAATACTAAAAAACTTTTTATTAAAAAATAAAACATATAAATTTAATAAATTATTTTTAAAATTATAATATTTAATATAAAAAAATATAATTATTAATATATTGCTTTTATTAATTTATAAATAAAGCTTATATATATTTTTAATTTAATATAATATAATAAAATTGCTATAAAAATTAATATAAATTAGTTATAAATAATTTATTTTATATATTTATTAAATATTTTTTTTTTTATTTATTTTATTTATTTATTTTTTTTTATTAATAAAGAAATTAAAAATATAATTTTATAAACATTTTTTATATTATTATATTATTAATAAACTTTAAAAAATTAGCAATTTTAAATATAAAAAATTAAATATTTATTAAATATTTTATAATTTAATAGCTTTATAACAAATTAAAAAAAATTATTAATATATATATTATAAATAAATTAAAACATTTGTTTTTTTTTTTATAAAAAAAAAACTAAAAAATATAGTTTATTGTTTTATAAGCTAAAAAAAAAGCGACAGCTATTAAAAAAACAGCTAAAAAAAAAACAAAAGCTATTAAAAAAACAGTTAAAAAAAATAAAAAAAAAAAAAAAATTTAAACTTATTAAATTAAACAACTTTAATTTTAATAAAAACTAATTAATTTTTTTTATATTTATATTTAATTTTTTATTTTTAAACAGTAGTTTAAATTTAATATTTAATTTGTTTTATTATAATTTAAATATTATATTTTTTAATAGATTTATATATATTAAATTAATAAAAACTTTATATAACTTTTATTTTTGATTTTTTTTATTGTTTTTTTTATTTTTTAATTAATTAGCTATATTTATTAGCCGATTTTTTTTTTTTTTTCGACTTAACTATTATAAACTATTATTATTTAAATATAATTATATTATAGCTTTAAATTATTTTAATAACAATTTTAATATTAAAAAAGCAAAAAATTTAGTTTTAAAAAATATTAAAAGTTTATATTATTAATTATAAAAAAAATAAATCGATTTAATAAAACAATTTTAATTTATTATATTTATAAAATAACAAAGTTAAAATTAATATAAAATTAATATATAAGTTATTAAAAAAACTAATAAAATTTTATATAAAGTTAAAAAATAAAAATAATAATATAAAATTAAACTATTTATTAAATTAAACAAATTAAAAAAACAAATCTATTAATTTAAGCTTTAAAATTAAAAAAATTAAATTGATTTATATATTAATTTTTATATTTACTGCTATATTTTTAATTTATTAAAAAATTTATATTATATTTATTTTTATTTAGTTTATTTTAAATTAAAAATATATTAAAAACAGTTATATTTTAATTAAAAAAAAATTAAAACAATATAAATAACTTAACTATATAAAAATTAAATTGATTAAATTATTAAAACTTAGTTTTTTTTTTTTTTTTTTTTAAAATAATTAGCTTATAATTAGTTAAAAATAGCTAGTACGTTTTTTATACGGCTTTTTTTAAAAGTTTATTACACCTGAATATATATTTGCGTTATTTATTTACTATTTTTTTAAGCCTCAAATCTCTAGAAATGATCTATATGACTATGTGGTCGGTCTTCTAGAGTGCGTAGTGTGTGTGTGTTACATACTTCGTTTCACTACAGAATCTATTGAAAGGCCGAATTCATAATGTACGGTATTCTACTTGTTCTTTGCTAAGTTACTAATGACCAGATACTTAGATATAGTAATCCTTCAGAGCGGAGCGGAGCGTTATGATCAATACTATGTAAACCCGTTTGTACAAGAATAGACAACCCCCACCACAACAAAATCACAAATTCTAAAGCCCCTGAAATTGCGTTAACAATTCTGATATAATGTTCAACTATCATTTCCTCTAATGTTGCATAAGGGGAAATATCGTTATCGTCGCGGGATGAAGGAATCACACAGACGATAATATCATATTAAGATAAGGCAATGTAGATAAACCATGCCGAATACTGCCGACAAGCCAAGAGACATCGAATTAACGCTGGGCTTAGGCATCAAAGAACGACCGAAGTTGCGCCTGCCATCGGAGGTGCAACTTTTGTAGCGTAAAACCGCCTAGTATATATGCTACAGTTCAAATGACCGATATCCGATATTTCTTGTGTCGAATAGGTGGTTTTGTGTTCATGAGGTTGATTATCCCACCTTTTAGTCGCGCGCGAACGTGTCAAGCTGCGCGTTGGTCTTACTAGTGGAGGTATAATAAAGTCTTTTATTTTTCCGGGATTTTCCCTCGTGGCTGGATGAATAGGTGCAGCTAGAACTCTCTGGTCGGTGCGGCCGCATCAAATTTTTCGATGTTATTTAACTTCAAATAGCCAAGCTCCGTCAATTTGTCTATGAACCCGAGTTATTCCCCTCTGACTTCATGTCTCATAGCGTAATCGACTAGCATAGTAGGAGATATCAAACACGGCCGCGTAAGGGGCTGAGTCATACAGACTGCCTAATATAAATTCTTCTGTAACGCCACCTTTTGTGCCTCAAAAGAACTGGGCGCCTAGAGTTAATACTATAGGTGCCGATTGCCGCGTTGCCGAGTATCCCGGTGTTAGAGCGATTGCAACTTTAGATCCCGATCCTCACTGCCAAAGTTCATAAACTCCTTTGAGGGGATCATGAGAGCAAGCCCGCCATAGATCACCTCGTAAACGTAGTAATCAGCGCCACCTGCATCACGGCTACCCACCCACGGAGCGATGATCTTCTGGGGATGCGGATTTTCAATGTCACATTCATGTATAGATTCAACGAATGTCACCATTTTAAGAATATGAGTAGGTAACACGCGTCTTTGCCATTCGGCACATGCCATTGCTTGGTTTGTGGTATAGAATCAGTTCCGCCAACTTAATTCCGCGAATAAGCGATGTATAATTAACTAAAAGACTGCTTCCGGGCACAACACCTCAGAAAAATCCGAATTAACCTGACGCGGCTTACGTAGCAACGTGCTCCCCCTGACGGAATTATTCGTTGCAAATTTAATTCGCATTTCTAAACGACTGCTATGGCCAGTTTATTTTAAATCTACGACTGAGATTTTCTAGAGATAATATTTTTTCTAGTTCCATATATTTATGACCTAATTATACGGATAAATGACTTATGTGATATTATATAAGGTATTAGGGTATCTATGCGTGGCATAAACAAAATAAAACATCTAAATCCCACGTGCCTCTCATGTTCTGCAAGGCCCTATGACTAATCTTTTGGTTTTCTTTTTAAAAAAGGTAAAATATAAATATGTATTGAGACGGTGTGGGTAACCTGACCACATGGGGGTTAGGTTGATTAGGTCATCAAGACTTAGTTTTTCTTTTCTTTTATTTAAGATAGTTAGCCCATTGCCAGTTAGAGATAGACGGCACGCCTCTCACGCGGCCCCCTTCGGGGGTCCGCTACACCCGAATATACGTTTGCGCTACTTATTTACTATCTTTCTAAGCCTCAAATCTCTAGAAATGATCTATATGACTGTGGTCGGTCCTCTAGAGTGCGTAGTGTGTGTGTGTGTTACATACTTCGTTTCAGTATATATATATAAAGATAAAAAAAAGAATACTAGGCTTTTGGCGAGGCCAAAGATTGACCTAGAGTGTGAGGTTCAGTAAAGCTCGTACAGGGCTGGGGCTATGACCTTTTTCAAATAGCGAGCATTTGCCGATGTCAATTCCCTCCATAGGTAACGTAAACTCAATGATGGCTTGGTGAGGGGTTTAAATACCCTTATACCACGAGACTCTATAAGTAGCACTTTTACCATACTACTAGAATATTCATATAGCACGTGGGAGTAAAGCGTTAAATATCCACATGTATTACGATAATTCAGGGGCCCTAGGAGGATAAACTTAGCTTGACATCTATTAAATGCTAGGTATAAATATTGATTAGCTTAAACCTAGCCACATCCATATCAATGACGAAATGATTTATTCAGTTTACTGACTATGATAGAGAGGTAGGAAGACCTGCTTATATACACGGACGGGACGCCTGGGCTCCTTATCCTGTACAGCAAATCATGTGATTCATTAACCTAGTATACTTTTAAAAATTAATGCCATGGTAAACACTCGATGTGATATCATCTTCGCTAGTTCATCCTCTTAACTAGTAACTCACATCCTCTAAAGCTTTTCCTAGTTCCTTCCCCTCCTAAACTATCTTCCCTAACCAATTTAAAGATTTTTTTATTGAGCTATTTTACAATTTCTGTAAAGTAATTTATTTGAACTAAGTCTCTTCAGTGTCACCTGCCCACTTTTGGGGGCTTAAAGAACCGATATGTGCCCTGTGTTCTTGAGTTGCTGATTGTATTATTATGAGTACTAGAAGTCTGGAGTCTATTAAATATACAAGGATAATAGTCTGATGTACTACGTTTATGTGAAATCCTTATAATAGCTCCGACACAGCATCAACGAACACCTCATTTTCGACATCTCCAAAATCCCCTTAGTTGCCGTTATTAGCAGGATCTTTACTGATTTTCGGTCTATCTTCTCTTCTAGTAGTGGCCAATTCTCCAAAAACGATTCTTGATTATTCTATCCTCATAGTGGTCAATTGTCAGGAACTAAATGCAAACAAGTAAGCCTACGAATGCCGTAGCTTCTGCAAGAAACAGCTGGCGCTCTATAAGAAGCCCCGGCCGCGAGCCTGTGCGGATAGAAAACTCTGCTATATAATATAATGCTATGTCGTAAGACTATAGTCGAATGCAAACTGAGTGAGAGACGACCGCTAACTAAAAGATATATAATATTCCATGACCACCTAGAAATGTTATGTACTGTTTGCCCTTCTTGAACACATTTGGAACACAGCTCGAACACCGCGGAGAGGGAGAAATGTACCTAATAGGCTATTAAGAGCTAGGTAAACTGCAATCCCGTGACAATGTCGCCCCATTTACTATGCAGCCAGTCCATCGGGGGGCTGTTTTTCGGCCTCCACGGCCCCGTATTGCCGTACTTGGGCAGTATCTTCTCCGCGTGTTCAGAGTAGGTAGAGGTCAGTGGCCAGAATCTTCGGTAGCCCTTTGTGCCCTGTTGCGGTACCCGAGGGGTCGCGGCGGTAATTCCCTTTGACTTCATATGCTTCCAGAGGCGGACGAGTACTGCGATGCATCTAATTAGCGGCTCGCATTCAAAAACAACTTCGGCGCCGCCTCTCGGGGGCGCTGAGCGACTTCAGGGGGCAAGCTAGCCTGGTCTCGGCACTACTCAAGAAGGGGAGGGACAAGGACTATGAAGGGGGATCGTATGTAAGTGACTTACTGTGTGCTGTAGCGTCAGCGCCGAGCGTCCAAGAAGCATTGGTGTATCCGACCACAAACATCATGTTCGGCACGTCCTGGATCATGCTCCCATGCCATAGTATACGCCCCGCCCAGTCAACCTTCTCGCCGTCGACGGTCACCGCAACGTTGCCTCCCAGCCGCATTTGGATACCTGTGGCTGTCACGATAGCATCCGCCTCGAGTGTGGTGCCATCCTTCATGCGAAGGCCCGTCTCCGTGACGTTGTCGATATGGCCCGTCACGATCTGGTTGTTCGGGTTATCACGGAGGGCCTGGTAGAAGTCGCCGTCAGGGGAGAGGCACAGACGTTGCTGCCAAGGCGTGTAAGGTGGTTCGAAGTGCGGGCTGTGGGGAATGCGGTCCGGCAATTGTGGGATGGCTCTCTTGATGACTATATTACGAGCGGCATTGGGGAAGAACTGGGCAAACAAGACTGCGAGATACCCCGTCATTAAGTACTGTATGCGAAGCCATGTCCCGGCGAACTTGTTTGGCAAGAGCTTCATGAGCCAAGATGTCGCCGGGCTCCCGTTCATCATGGAAATAATATATGTAGGGGTCCTTTGCACCATTGTCACTGCTGCAGCGGTCTCTGCCAAGGTAGGAAGCAGAGTCACGGCGGTTGCTCCGCTGCCAATGATAACCATTTTCTTACCACTGTGGTCGTAGTCTTCGGGCCAATGCTGTGGATGGATGACTTTTCCCTTGAAGTTCTCTAAGCCGGGGATCACTGTCTTAAGTGGGTTTTCATAGTCATAATAGCCGGTTCCTAGCACGACCCAGTTTGCTCTGAACTCCTTCGTCTCACCATCGTGTTCTGCTGTTATCTTCCACTGATTCGTTTTCACGGACCAGTCCGCCGCGAGGACTTTGTGATGGAAGCGGATGTACTGATCAAGCTTGTATTTCGTGACACAGTTATCCATGTACTCCTTGATGAGGGGCCCTTTCGCGATTGGTGTCTTGTAGGGCCAAGGTTCCCATTGAAAGCCGAACGTGAATAAGTCTGAGTCGGAACGGATCCCGGGATATCGGAAGAAGTCCCATGTACCACCAATATCAGCTCGCCCTTCAAGGATTGTGAAGGTAGCGCCAGGGAGCTCCGCTTGTAGACGATATGCAGCATTAATACCAGATATACCAGCGCCAACTATGAGTATGTCAAAGGTCCCTGCGTCGTGAGCGCCATTCTGCAGACCCATATTGGGCAATAGAGTAAGTCTCGCGACCAGGGAAATATGGCCGGCTTCGAGGTAAGAGAGTCACAAACGACAAAATGGCGGATTATCTGTGAAAAATGATTTGCCACACGCATGACGCAGCTCGAATAGATATACTGGTTCTTATACCGAGGTGTTCTTCCTGACCCCTGTCATCTAGAACTCCCTTGTATTGCAATACGTCCTAGGTAGGTAGTTCAGCTCCCCACCCTTGACCCTTTTCTATCATCCTTGACTGCACTGAGTGAAACCCCACAGGATATCATGGCACATAGCACTGCTCTCCACCCTGTCATATGTCTTCTTTTCGATAGTCGTCTCTTGGTGTTGCTTCGGTATGGGTATGACATATACTGATTGGGCCGCTCTATTGTTCTCCCACCACTAATCTTCTCTGCTATATTAGACCCTGTCTTAGGATCATTCGATGGTCGGAGGTAGAAGCTGACGCCTACATATTAGGAGAACTCTAGGTAGTGCAGCTTGGACTACTATTACGAAGACTAGGTAGTCTTGAAGAGAATCAATCTAATCTAGATCATGTAAGTAGTGTACTTCAGTGTTCTGAACTACTACTATAAGATGAAAAAGATTTTGGCTCTATCAATATTCTCAGTAGACCAATATGTCAACACTGTAAAGGCTTGAGCAGCATCGTAAATCTAAGCACCCAGTCTCTCAATGGGTTGGGGTATGTGCTTTTACCTACCAATTGCATATCTGCTCGCAACCCTACAGTTTGGAGTTTATAGTGTATGCACAGGTATACTACATTAAGTAGGTGGGTACGGTAGATTATTCACGAGGTAATTGCCGGCATCCTAGCATGTGATGGGGATCCTAGAGCATAGTCGTATAGATCGGCGACATTATTCATCTGTGTTAAATTTTGATTATAACAATGAACTGCTCTATCTTTAAGAGCCTAGATAGGCTAGATAGACGTTGTGTTCAGTTATTGGAACTATTAGATGAAACCCAACCACGTATTGGTTTATCTATTTACCCCCTTTGTATGTACTTAATATAGTCTACCTACATCGTAGCACAATCTAGATATGTATTATAGTGTGGTTACGCAGCGTGTACAATAAAGTCTATGCCGTCACACTAATACCACACTAACGCCACGAACCGACCCGCGACTAGTCTAATAGCGAGATGAAGTTGTCCGGATCCTGCACTAAGCCATTGCCGTTAACACATCTGGGGCTTATCTACTACCCACTACTACCAAGACATCGTATCAACCGTATAAGCACCCGCCGTCTCAGGTCGAGGAGGACTGAGTGTGTCTGTATCAAGTAAATGAAAAAAGAGCCCAGGCAGCCTCAATGACAAAACCACCGCATCGTCGGAAGACCAGGCTCTCTGCGCTACGTTATATTCCCTAGCAAACACGATTCCAGCCGGAATGGAACAGCACGAAGAAGAAGAGGCTCTCGAGCTCGTGGCCCACTGCCTGTGCCAGGCGCACCGGTTCACAGCCACCGTGCCGCGCTCCTCGCTCCCCCTCCGCGCCATCTACTGCCACTGCACCTCGTGCCGCCGCGTGACCGGCAGCATGTACAGCACCTTCGTGCCGTGGCCCGCCGCCGCCTGCGCCGCCGTGCGCCGTGCCGCCTCGTCGTCGCTCCGCCGGTACGTCTTCGGCCCCGCGATCACTACCCTGTCCTGCGGCGTGTGCGGGTCCACCATGTTCTCCGAGATGACGACGGCAGCACCAGCGGTAGACGGCGGTGACGACGACGGCGGCGGCGGTAGTAGTAGTAGTACTAGTACTAGTAGCGCCCCGAGCTACGGCGTGCAGACGGGCGTGCTCGCCAACGTGGACGTGCCTGGCCTCCTCGCCATCACGGACCACATATTCCTGGGCGACACGCTGGACGGCGGGGCGTCGCCCTGGCTGTGCGATGCCAACCCTGACGGCAGCCGGCCACGCCTGTGGAGCGGCCGCCGAGGCGAGGGCCAGGAATTGTCATCACCACCCTCATCACCACCACCATCACGCGCAGAAGGGGGAGCAGCAGCGCGCGATTGGCCTGCAGTTGAACTGGGTAGTGCTTCCCCGGCTTCCGCAGGCGAGCAGCAGGAGGGGGAGAGGGAGGAGATCCCTGTCCGATGCCACTGCGGGGGAGTCGACCTGATCCTGCGCCAGCCTATCGCGGACTTCGTCGCCTGGTCGCGGCCAGCACTCCCCTGGTTCGTCGACCCCGCTTCCAACAAGTCGCTCGGCGGCTTCGACGCCTGCGATTCGTGCCGCCTAGCCTCGGGCAGCGACGTCTTCCACTGGACCTTCGTCCTGCTCTGCCACCTCGAGTTCCCTTCAAGTTCCTCGGATGCTGGTAGCCGAGCCCTGCTGCCCCGCTTCCCCGCCTCGAGCGTCGAGCTCAGGGATGCCGTTGCCGCCAACTTCGCCGACCGCGATCCCCGCCTGGGCACTCTCGCCTTCTACGAGAGCTCGCCAGGTGTCCAGAGGTACTTCTGTAGTCGCTGTTCGGCCTGTGTCTTTTACGCGGCGGATGACCGCCCGGAGATGGTAGATCTGGCTGTCGGTCTACTAGATTCTAAGGATGGGGCTCGAGCTGAGAGCTTGATATCGTGGGACTTCGGGGGCGAAATGGTTTGGAGGCAGGATACTGTTGGTGGATGGAGGGCAGGCTTCGTGGAGAGTATCGAAGGCGCCGCTGAGCGCTGGAGAATAAAGCGAGGTTATCCCAAAAACTGGCGTAGGATACAAAAAGAAGAAGCACGCGCCTATAGAAAAGCAGAGTGATAGTTCTATAGCACGATTATTGTACGATACAGGCTACCACGGGTTGACTAGAACACTGAAGGGGGCATGGATAAGTGGTGATCAAGGCTCTAGGATGTTGACTTCAATTATATGATGGTAAGATAGACATGCTATCGAGTATTGCTGAGCTATTGTGGATGCTTGGGCTGACCAAAATACACCAACTTACACATACAATCGTCGGGGGGCAAGCTGAACGTGGCGAAACGATATCTATGGATTGTGACGGAACTAGAACTATTCTAGGCCAATCTGAAAATGATTCACTTCTGTAAGGTATCTGTCTGCGTACCTAGTTCGTATGAAAGCCTGCGCCGTTTTCTTATTTTAGAAGCCGAGATGAAACCCAATCAATGCACCGCTGTAAGAGTCAACGGAGGGAAGAATGAAGTGGAGATCTACAGCCAAAATTCCACGCACTCATTAGCCAGCTTATTACATGATGACCTCATTAGCAACATCCTGTAAGTTAGGTCAGTAAATGTTCCATAATCAGTATGAAGGGGACAAGCAAACTTACCCTCTTTAGCTCTTTGAAAGGCAGGCAGACACAGTTTTGCACCCGGACCTCATCCCCGACACCGCACTCTTTGCCCAAAATAGTGATACTTTGCACCTTGACACCGTTCTTCACAACACTAGTGCTATGGCTAGTGACTGGGGTAGGAGTGCCCTCCACACGAGCCCAGGCACCGACGCGGCTATTCCAGCCAACGATGGAGTAGAGAACGCAGGCATCATGCTTGATCTCGGCGTCTTCAAGTACAATGGACTCCTTGACACGGGCACCAGCCCCGATGACAGCACGAGGGCCGATAGAGACGTTAGGGCCAAGCTTGGCGGTGGGATCAACTTGGGCAGAGGGATGAATGAAGACAGGTGATATGATGTTTGGCGACGGCTTGGCGAGCTCTCTGGAGCCGGTCTGCTGGGCTTGTTGTAGGTAAAGAGCATTAGCTGGGACAGCCGAACCCGCCGTCTTGATCTGACGCCAAAAGTCCTTGGTCTCGTGGACGAAGAATTGCTTGCTGTCAGCAAGATCACTGAGTATATCTTGCTCGAGGCGAATGACTTCGTTCTTGCGCTCCTCGTCATCGTCGGCCATGAAGCTAGATTCGAGGTTCTCAGATGATGGGTAGGACACGAGGCGGGGGCGATCCGTTCTTCGCTTAATGGCAGTCCTTATGCTAGGGAAGATGGCGTCGACGCTGAAGAGATAAACTCCGCAGTTGATCAGGTTAGAGATTTGGCTCTCGGGCTTCTCGACGTAATGCAAAACGCGACGGGAGTGCTGGTCCGAGACGATGCAGCCGAAGTTGGTGGCGGCCTCTTGGCTTACGCGAGTACCTAGGATGACAGCCTCGGCGTCCTTATCGTCGAAGAGCTTCGCCATCTCGTTCAGGGGGAAAGAACAGCACACGTCCGAGTTGAGCACGAAGATGCGGTCGGGGCGGCCCTTGAGGATGGCATCTCGGAAGTGGTACAGGCCACCGGCGGTGCCCAGTGCTTGGTATTCGCGGAGATACTTGATGGGAAGGTTGGGGAATTCGGTAGAGGCCTCCTTGATGAAATCCTTGAAGACGGACTCGTCGTAGTAGCCGATCATGCAGACTTCTTGGATCGAGGGCACTTTCGCAACGGCGGTCAGACAGTGCCAGATGATGGGATGGCCGGCGACATCGAAGAGAGGCTAAGCACGAGTGTTGCTGGCGTGAGCATCATCTCGACATGCGAGCCAATAGAGACAAGATAATCGCATTCCTGCACTCACCTTGGGAACATCTAAAGATAGAGGCCGGAATCGTGTGCCTCGCGAGGGTCCGCCGACCTAATAAGACCAAGCTCAGAGTCAGCCAGCCTGTGCCAATCTACCAGCCAACTTACTACACCAGCTATCTAACGTCCATATGTGTACTTCTACAATGGAGTTATAATGATATAATAAAGTGGCGGTGGGGTCTTTGGAGACAGCGGCCAGGAAGTGGGTTCATTTACGCACCAGGATGACAGCTTTGGTGTCCTTGCCGGCAGCACCATTGGCCTTCTCACGGTGTGGTACTTGAAGCATGACGGAGCTCGGTACTTTATGCCAACGTGCCTTCTGAGAAAGTAAAATAATGGGAATGAACAAGAGGCGGGCAGCTGATGCAAAAAGAGAGTAAAGGGGAAGAAAGAGAGGCGGTGATGAGAAGGTCGCTTAGGAAGGTTCAAATGCTCTATCCAGTCTCAATCGTCACCAATAAACGTGCCGTGGTCCCTCGAACGTGCAAGGTACACCTGCCTTGTCTAATTACTTAGGTACCTAGGTAGCTTTGGTTGGAGGGGCACAACCTCTCCTAGCACTGGAGCTGCATGTGGGGTCAGTTTGGCACCGCGATTGGCTAGCTCTTACTACCAGGTACACATTTTAGGTGGGTACCCTGTAGGCGTGCCTAGATTCCATCTACCTATTCGGCTTCCGATATGCATCTATTTGGTACTCCGCTAGTGTTACTGTAGATGTATACCTACATATATGTTATCTCTTGCCTCTCGATCCCGTCTTGAGTGGTGTCTAGGATAGCTCACTTTACACCCATCCCTAAGCAAGGGAAAGTGGATTGCGTAATGCTTCCATCATTTCACATCCAAGGAACGGGTATTATCATTACAGCTGTCTCTTTCTACCCTCTATATCTCGGCCTAGAGAATACAACAGCTGATAATGGCTATTTTACTTGTCTTCAGCATATTCGTCCTTCGCTAGATCGTGTTCCTTTAGCAGTGTTGTGATCTCATCCGCGCTCCAAAGCCGTTGGTAGATTTTGCCGTCCTTAGTCTGTCCCACAGTTGCAAATTCAACTAGACTATGGGTTAGCTATTGACCCTCGAGTGAGGCGGGGTTACCAGCTTGAGATAATGCTTACTTTTCTCGCTGCTTAGCTTGGTTGAGTCCATCGTCTTGCTGAGCACCTTAACGGCCATACCACAGGCCTCCTTCAACGAGCAATCCTCCTTGTAGTCTTGCTTCAATAAGCTGTCCGCGCTAGCCTTATTCGCGCCGGCACTTGTAGCTTTCCAGCCACCGTAGTTGCCCGATGGATTGCTCAAATAGAGCTGGAATTGTCTCTGTGGGTCCCAGCCCGCGTAGATGAAGGAAACACCAAACGGCCGTAGACCTCCATGTTGCGTGTAGCCTTGCTTCAGATCACATAGTCTTCGCACTAGTTGCTCGCAGGGGATATCTTCGTTATAGGTAAGGAGGTATCGTTGAGCGGCTTGGCGGGCGTAGTTGATGAGGATATTGGCATCCGACGTCATCCCAGCCACGGCGCAGATCATGTTGCTGTCTCGGTCAGTCGGGGTGTACATAGGGAACGACCTGCTAAGGCAGAGTGGGCTCACTCATTCAGGATATAAAGCTTTTCGGCCGATGTATCCTGCTCTAGCAGCTTCGACGTCACTTTGCGCTCTGCTGCCAAGACGATGCCATCCTTTGCCAGAATACCAATCGCTGTACCAGCATGGGAAATAGCTTCTAGCGCATATTCGACTTGATATAGACGGCCCTCGGGGGAGAAAATGGTGGTCTGTCATAATGCTGTTAGCAGGTACACATAGAGGGCAATAGCTTACAAGCTCACTCGTGAATCGTAACGGCGAGACATGATGGGCGCTGCAGCCGTACAAGGCGATCAAGCTAGGTTTAGATGAAATCGCCGGGTTAGTGCGACTAGTAGGTCGTATGGTAAGGTTTCGAGAGATAGATGACTCTAGAGCGCGAAGGGCCGGCGTGTGTGGCCGTTAGAGGAATGTTGTTCTCAAGTAGGTAGTATGCTGGCGAAGTTAGATGGTTAGGGAAGGCTGACTTTCTAGGTACGTATGTAGGTACCTAGATAGTAGGAAGGCCGGCTAGGCAAGAGCTTCAGACGCGTACAGTGTCCAAGCTTCCTTAGGTGGGTAGTCTAATCGATTACAGGGACAGGACTACCTGTCACTGCTTACTTAAGTACCTACCTATTTAAGCCACACTCACTACATAGGTATCTATGTAACTAAGCCACTCGATGGAATACCAAGGAAACTTCAATCTAAAGGATTGATAATTACATCAGCCTATGCTCTCTATTTGTAACCTTTGAATGAATGATAATAGTATCATTTAAATGAACATATGTGTTGCAACAGGTACATTTATACAAATGAATAGGCAATGTGGCTGTGTTTCTATCACAATCTGTTTCTATCATCTAGATAGGTAGGTAGGTGGTGTAGAGTGTGTAGCGTGGGGTAAATTGATGCTCAAGCTCCGATCTCCGACTTCCTAACCGATTCACTACCTTTTGTAGGTAGGTGCTACTCTATGCTGCTGCATAGGTACCTAGATGTACCAGTCTGCTTCCCTATAGGCACCTAAGATAACCACGAAGCACTTAGGTGGGTTTGTATATACAGGTACTGGTCAGTAGGTATGTGTTAGAAATAAGCCTTCTTGATTGATCAGATTGATTGGTCTATTATTGTTGTTGTTGTGTCACCGCTGTTCTGAGAGATTTTTCTCTAGCATACAAAATAAGTATATAAGTAAAACCCCTTGAAGCAGAAAGTACCCCCTTTTAGTTAGATCTTTTTAGTACTAAAATACAAAGTTTAATTTACTTTTTATATTTTTAACACATTTTTATAAAGCTAAACTTTTAAAACATTGCTTTAACTAATATAAAAAGCTTAAAATAAACTTTAAACTAGTTTAATAATTATTTTAAAAATATTAATAATAAGCTAGCAAAAAAACTAGTTAATACTTAAATAAAAAAGCAGTTTAAAAATATATTAATTTCTTTTGTTGATTTTTTATTGCATTTTTAAACATTTTAAATAATTTAAAACAATTTAATAATATAACAAAATAATAAATATATATACTTAAATAAATAAACAATATAATAAAATATATACTACTTTTTTAACTTTTTATTATATTTTTAATTAATTTAAAAGTTATATATTAGTTTTAATTTATATTAATCGATTTAAAAGTTATAAAATTATTTTTAAAAGTATTAAAATTAATTTAAAAACTATTAATTAGTTTTAAACTAATAATTTATTAACTCTTTTTTTTTAAAGTTTTTTTTTAAAGCTTTTAAATTTTTATAAATAGCTTTTTTTATTTGTTTTATTTATAATTTTTTTTTTATATCAATTAAATTAAATTATTTTAAAAAACTTTTTTATTTTTTTTTTACAAAACTTTTTATAAATTTATTTATAATTATTTTATTTATAAATATATATTTAACTTATAAATACTTTTATTAAACTTTTTATTTTAACTAATAATTATATATATTAATATGCTTTAATTTAATTTTTAAAACTGCTATTTTTTTATTTACTAGTTTTATTGTTTAAAAATTATTATATTAAATTGTTATATAGTTTTTTTTTAATTTAAAACTTAGTTTTTTAAAAAGTTAGCTTATAAATAAGCTTTTTTTTAAAATTTATAATAGTACTAAAAGTTTTACTTTAATTATTAAAATAATAACAATGTTTTATTTTATAATTTTTTAATTTATTATATTTTTAAATAAAATTATTATATAAACTTGTAAACTTTTATAGTTTAAAATATTATTAGTAAAAAAAAAGTCGCTAACTATTATAAAATTGTTTTTTATTTTATATTAAAAAATATAATATTTTGTTTTATATAAATAAAAAATTACTTTATTAATAATAACATAATATTTAAAACTTAAATTTAAATTAAATTAAACTAGTTTTAAAACTATAAAAACAATGTTAAATCAAATTATTATAACAATATATAAAATTGATTTGATTTTTTTTTAATAAAAATATATTAAAGCTTAGTTTGCAATTTTGTTATAAAATAAATATTTTTATATTTATATAAAAGTTTTTAATTTAATAGTAAGTTTATTTAATTTGTTGATTTTTTCGATATAAAAAACTTATAAAAATTATAATAAGCATTTTTTGCAGTTTTTTATTACTTTTATATTTAAAAACTACTATAAATTATTATTACTAATTATTTAATATTTTTTTTAAAAAAACTATATAGTAATTAATATTATTTTTTTTTGCTTTTTTTTATAAATAACTACTATATTGTTAATATAAATAAAAATTAAAATGCTATTTTTAATATAACAGTAAAATTTATAAAAAATTAATAAAAACTTTATTTTTTTTAACAAATTTGTTAATTTTTTTTGTTATAAAAGTAATAACTTTTATAAGTTATATAATATTTTAAAAAGCTATAAAGCTATTAAAAGCTTTTTATAGCTTAAAAACATTTTTATATAAATTTTTTTATTTAATTTAACATTTATAAAAATATTTATAACATTATATTATTTAAATTTAAAATTAAACTTAGCTATAATAACTATTAAAGTTTTAAAAAACTTTTTAATTAAAATAAAAATGTAAATTTTTTTTTATTTATTAAAAAGCTATTAATTTTTATAAACTATTAGTTTTGTTTTATATTTTTAAAAATCTTTTTTTTTATTAAATTTATATATATAAACTTATATATAGTTAAAAAAAAGCTTTTTTTTTATTTTAATAAAGTTAATTTTTATTTAAAACTTTATTTTTTTATAACTAATTAAATAAACTTTTTTTGTTTTAATAAATAAGTTTTTTATTAAATATATTTTTAAATTTTTATAAAATTGTAACAGTAATAATAAATTTTTTTAATTAATTAGTAGCTTTTTTTTCAATTTTATTACTAATTTTTTTAATAAATTAGCTGCTTTTTTTTTATTATTTTGATTTTTTTTAAAATAGTAATAAAAATATTTTATTAGTTTAGTTTTTATAGCTTTTATAATTAATTTATTATATGTTTTTATTACAATGTTTAAATATTTAAAATTAAATATAGCTTTTTAGCAGCTTTTATAAAGTATTATTTTAATATAAAAATCAAATTTTTAATTTTTTAAGTTTTTAAAAAAATTGACTTTTTAACTAATTAGTTTAATAAAAATATAAAAAATAGCTTATAATATTATTTTATATAAAAAAATAAAATAAAATTTTTATAGCAAATTTAACAAAAAATAATTAAGTTTTTTAATTATTATTTTAAATGTTTTTAAATTTTGTTTTTTTTTTTTAATTTTTTTTATAAATATGTTTTTTAAACTAACATTTGTTAACAAAAGTATAAATTTTTCTGTTTTTTTATATAATTTTTTAAAAATTAAATTAAAAAATTTTTTTGTTTAAACATTTTATAGCAAATTTTTTATAATGTTTAAATTTATATTTAAAAAATTGTTTTTTAAAAAAATTATATTGCTATTAAAAATAGCTTTTTTATTAAAAATAACATTTTTAGTTTTTATAATTTTATTAATTTAAAAATATTAAATATAATATATATTAAAAAAAAAATAACTAATAAAAAAGCTTATAAAAGTTTTAAAATTAAACTTTTGATTTTTTTTCTGCTTTTTTTTAACTTGTATAATTATTATATATATTTTATAACTAAACACTTTTAAATATATTAAATAAAGTTTATAATTGTTTATTATTTCGTTTTTTAATATAGCAAAAAAGTAAAAATATTTATAAAAAAATTTCTAGTTTAAAAACTATTTAAATATTTAATTATAAAAATAAATTGTTATTTTAACAATTTTAAATTATAAGTATTAAAACAGTTTTATATTTGTTTTTATAGTTTTAGTTTTTTTTTCGATAAATTGTTTAATATATTTAGCGCTTTTATTTTATACTTATATATATAATATAAAAAGCTTTATTTATATATTGTATTTTTTTTAAAACTATTTTTTAAAAGCTAAACTTTTAACAATTTTTTTATTTGTTTTTATTATAGCTACTTTTAACTACTAATATGTTTTGATTTAATTTAAAAAGTGTAATAATATTTTTTAAATATAGCAATAAAATTAATTTTTAAAATAATAATTAAAACAAATACTTAAAAATCAGTTTATAATAAGTATAAAACTTATAAAATTTTTATAGTTTTTTATAAAAGTATAAAAATCGATAGTAATTTTTTTTTTTATTTTTATAAGCATTTTTTTAAAAAATTTATTAATTTGTTTTATAATTTTTTTTTTTATATATTTTTTATAGTTTTTAGTTTTTATTTAGTTATTTAGCGATTTTTTAATTTTAACTTTAAAAATTTAACTTATTAAATAATTTAAAAGTTTAATATTAAAATGCTTTAATTGTAAATATTATTTAATTAAATTTTTTTTTAAAACACTTTTTTTTATATATAAAATTATAAAGTTTTTTTTTACATAAAAAATACTACAATTAATTAATAAAAGTAAATATTTAATTACAAACTAATTAAATTAATTTTAAAATTTATAAAAAATCAACTTATTAAATTAATATAAAATATTGTTTATAAGCTTATTATTTTATTAAATTTTTTGTTTATTTAGTACTTTTAAAAATATTAAATTAATAGTAATTTTTTTAATATAAGTTATATTATATAGCTTTATTACTTTTAATTTTTTTAATTTTTAAAATTTAACATTTATATTTTTATAAACTAAAATTAAAAAAATAAAATTTTTAATATATATATATTTTTTTAAATCAGTAGTTTAAATATTATAAAATTGACTTATTTTATTAAATATATATATACTAGTATTTAAATTTAAAATAGTTAAATTTTTTAATAAATAAATTGTTTTATTGTTATAAATAAAATATATAAATATAGTTTTTACTGCTTTTTTAGCTAATTAAAAAGTTTTGTTTGTTTTTTTTTTATTAACTTTTTGTTTTTTAATTTTAACTTTTTTTATTAGTTTTAAGTTTTTAGCAAAGTTTTTTTTAATTAAAGCTTTAATTTTTAAATTTATAAATTAATTATTAAAAATTAATTTAAAAAAAAAATATTAGTATAATTATTAAAAGTAATAAGTTATTTTATATTTTATATAAAAAAAATTAATTTAAAAATTAATATTTAATTATAGCTTTTTTTAAAACATTAACAATTTGTTTTTTTTTTTTTAAACTGTTAAGTTTATTTGATTTTTTTTTCGAAATTTTTTTCAATTTTAAAATTTTTTAGTTTTATTAAAAGCTTTGTTTAAATCTTTTTTTAGTTTTTTATTACTAAAAATAACAGCAAAAAAGCTTTTTATTACTTTTTTATTTTTTAATAAAAACTTTTAACAAAATATATATTTTTAAAACTTTACTTTTATTTTTTTATATATTATTTTTTTGTTTTATATAACTTTTAAATAGTTAACTATTAAAACAATTACTTATTTAAATAAAATTATTAAAAAAGCTTTTTTTAAATTAATTATTATAAAATAAATATTTTTAAAATTAAAGTTGTTATATTTAATAGTTTTATTTATTATATTAATTTAAAAAAAAGTTTATACTGCTAAATTTTTAAACATTTTGTTAAAAAGCTTTTTTATTAAAATTGTATACTTTTTTTGTAAATTAGCTTAAAAAAAAAGTGCTATATAGCTTTTTATTTTTTTTAAAAAATTATACTACTAATTAACAAATTTTTTATTTTTTATAATAATACACTTATATTTTTAAAAAATAATAAAAGTTATTTATTTCTACAGTTTTTTTATTTAATAGTAGTATTTGTTATATTTTTTATTTATATAAATATAAATATTTTAATTAGTATTAAAAGCTGTTTTTTTTTTAATTATAAAATTTATAATTTTTATAATAAATTTATTATTGCTTTTTTTTATTTATAAAGTTGTAAATAAAGCTTTTTATATTAATTTAAATCAGTTTATAAAATTGCAAAAATAGTTAGCAAACTTAAATTTTAAAAATTTTGTAATTTAAAAAGTTTTATTTTCGTATTAAATAAACTTTTTAATTTTTAATTGTAATACTTTTATTAAAAACTTTTTATTTTATTAATAAAAGTTTTTTTGTTTAATAAAAAAAGTAAAATTATTATTTGTTATTTTATTTAATTAATTAAACTGTTATTTCGTTGTAAATAGTTTTAGTTTTAAGCTTAAAAAGCATATAAAACTTTTAATTGTTAAAAATAAGCTTTTTTAATTAATCAAATTAATTGGTTTATTATTGTTGTTGTTGTATTACTGCTGTTCTGAGAGATTTTTCTTTAGCATATAAAATAGGTACATAAGTGAAACCCCTTGAAGCAGAAGGTACCCCCTTCTGGTTAGATCCTTCCAGCACCAAAATACAGGGCCTAATTTACCCCCTATATTTCTAACAGTATGACTCCGCCCTTTGTTATAGCTCGTGGTTCTATTGGTCCATGCCACGACCCTCGCGCCATCCGCCTACCCCATCTTCCCATTTTTCCCATCTTCACCTCCCCCAGCCGACCGACTTGACGTGTTGAACCTTTCCCTCACCTCCACCTCATTTCGCCCTCGAGTCATCGCAACGCCGGTACCTCTTCCGACACCAATCCTACAGCATCGCGATACAAATAAAAGGGTTGCGCCATTTCTAGCTATCTATTGCCCCGTGGGTTGTTCACACTTGCCCCCGCCTCAATAATAGGCCGGCGTTTCCAGCACTGTCAGCACGCGATATACCGTGACGTCGTGATACTTCGCACATATTCACAATTCTCTTTGTCGAAGCCATTTAAACTGAACCCTGAGGCCTCCTCCTGTGGCCTTCGTCGACTTCTGCAAAGGCTTCGTTATAACTGCAACAACTATATTCCGTCAAGTCAAGAGTGGGAATATAGTAAAGCTGGGTCTTGTGGTATTGGGGGAACTTTCATTAAGACAGACCTTAGTTGATGATCTGTGGTCCTCTACCACCCCAGCCTTTCATCAGACCGTAGTCCAGGCGGGCATTGTAGAAGATATGAGTGTTTGAATTCCTATTGCCTACCGCGCCCACCTCAGTCCACCGTAGCCAGCAAACCTGTGTCACGCCATTTTCACGCGATCCATCAATAGTTTCAGACTACATAGTTGCGCCTGAGTGGCCAAGCATCATTGTCTATCAATATGTCCGGTAAGCGCAACCACCCACCCAGAGGAGCTATGCGACCGACGTGTTAGCAGTATGAGGGGCAAAATCACCATCTGTGCCCCCTCGAAGCATGCTGTTGTCACACTCTGCCGTTGTCGGGCTTCGTCGCAAGTCAAAACTTAAGTTATAAATTATTATCTAACAACTCTAATATCATAGGTGAACCAGAACCTCGTCGATCGGTACGCGCCACCAAAGGCCAGCACACGAAAGCTTTCGATCAGCTTGAGAACGGGCCTGAGCCCCCGAAGCGGCGCCAGAGCAAGAAAAATACCAAGAAAGCTGCGGAAAAGGAAGATAAGCAAGAAGAAGACGAGGAGATCATCCGCTGCATCTGTGGCGCAACTACGCAGGACGACGACGACTCGAATGAGCCTTGGATTGCCTGCGACAAGTGTCGCGCCTGGCAGCATAATGTATGCGTGGGCATGAGTGTGTTTACGGAAGATTTAACTAAGGATTACTTTTGTGAACAATGCTCGCCTCAGGACCATAAGGAAACCTTGGAGGCTATCAAAAGGGGCGAGAAACCATGGGAAGACCGGCGCCAACGATATGAAGATGAAAAGAAGCGAAAGAAGGGAGGCAAGAAGGGCAAGGGAAAACGGGCCAGCGACCATAAGGAGCGCGCATCACCAAGTGCAGCAAGCGCCAAACCGAAGCCATCGCCAACACCAGATGTAAAGAAGGAGGAGCCGCCTACGCTCCAAGAACCCCAACCCCAACCGCAACCGCAAAAGGGGAAGCGCAAATCGCGGGATCATTCTCAAGGCCCCGCCGCCAAACAACGCAAAGTGGCTGAGAATCAATCCACTCCTGTTTACCCAAAGTATTCGGCTCCGAGTGATCTGCCAGAAGTTATCCAGAAGCTTGAAGGTCCAAGGAAGCAAGCTGCGATGGCGATACAAAAGTCCCTTGACAGCGCGATTGATCAGGCCGAGAAGAAGAAATTATATACCCTCCCAGAGGGCTCTGCCAAGAAGACTATCTCCGAGCGTTTAGCCATCGAGATTGAACGCGCCTTTCAAGACACTCACCCCAATACCTCTCAGAATGCGGCCCAGCTGCGGACGCTGGTGTTTAGCTTGAAAAACAATGTTGAGCTTGCAGCTCGGGTGCTTAATCGCGCCCTCCCACCTCCATCATTTGTTGTTATGACTGGCGAGGAGCTTGCAACAAAAGAGCTTCAGCGCGAAAATGCCGAAATGAAAGCCCGTGCCGATAAACAGTCCATACTTATCACTGATGATGGGCCTCGCGTACGACGTACACATAAAGGGGAGGAGGTTGTCGAAGCAGAAGGTTTCTCTATGGCCATAGACGAAGCACCATCGCAGCTTCGGCAACAAGGGATTCGAGAAGCCGCTGAGACTCCAGGCGGGGGCGCGGGTACGAGTCTAAGTGCAAGTGTGAGTACGAGTACGGGCGTTGGCACGGAAGCACTAGGCGGCGATAGTGAAAAGCCAGCTCCCCCTCGCCGAGTGTCATCGGGTCCTCTGCGGATCAATACGCAACCTTCGCAATCTCCCAAACCGTCAGACTTTGACCTCGGCAAAGTCTTCTCTAGTGTACGATCGCCGTCCGCTCAACATCAGAGACGGACTTCCACGCAAGTTCGATCCACCGGCCCAGGAGACGACCCTGATGTAGATCGATTGCTCGAAGACGACGGCAATGAGTCGCCCCCATATTCGCCCACTGAGGATATTGACCCGGACATCATCTGGCGTGGCCCATTGACCATGACCAATGTAGCCGACATCCCTACCATTGCTAAATTCGTCGGTGGTGCAGACCTGAGCAAGGTTAGAGGTATCCCGTGGAAAGATCTGATACCACCCCTTCTTAGTGTTTGTGGTCGTATACCAGAAGAAAAGGCAGTGCCATACCTCTGCGGCTTGAGATATAATAATCAGGTCGACTTGGTGATTACGAGCCTTTCTCCTGCCCAGCCTAATAATGAGGTTGAGCACAAGCAGTTTAAGTCAGTCATCGAGTATTTCCAGAGCAAGAAGCGTTACGGCGTAGTCGGGGAACGAAAGCTGGGCAATGTCCGTGATACCTACCTAGTCCCTGTATCAGCGGGTGACGGGCCAATTCCAGAACCTATGCAAAACATAGGCGATCATTTGATCCCCCCAGTACGAACCGAACCAATGCTACTCATGGTTTTTGTTGTTCGAGACGAAAAACAAACCCCGTTGCCTACTGAACAGTCGCGATCTGATGTACAGCACAGTCAATCCAGTACGCCATCCCATGCCACGCCTATACCACCACCGAGACATCCATCGATGTCAGGTCCTACATGGTCCCCTGCTACACCTCAAGGTTCGTTTGGTAGTTCAAACCTACCACCGCCACAATACAGCCAGACCCCCATTCCACCACCAAAAATTCCGGGACAACCTATGCCACCTATGCCTCCTCAACCACGTCCTACGCCGCCATCTGTAGCTCCGCAGTTCAGCGCTCCCCCTCCTCCAGCAGCACTTAATCAAGATCCCAACATCAATGCGATGAGAGCAGCACAGGCCGAAGGAGAAATGAAAGCTCGGCAGGTGCTCGGCCCTCTTTTTGGTAGTTCCACTGTTACATTCCTGTTACCTCATGCAGCCCGTATGAAAGAAGGCGAGTGGAACGCAGTTCGGCGATGCCTGGAGCGAGACCCACGGGCTCGTGATGACCTTCAACTTCTCAGCAAGCTCTTGACTGACGAGGGCAATAATGCTAGGAAGAGCGGTCCCTCGCCTCAGACCAATACTCCTTCTCCTAGTGTTATACAGACAACACTAGCTACCGCGACGAATCCCGCCCTAGAAGCACCATCAGCACCTCAGCCGAAAGCTTAGGACTAGTACTTTGATATAAATAATAAACTCATGTACATAAGTAGTTACTCATATTGCTTCTGTATGATACAACCTAGCATCTCTATACTGTTAGTTTGACTACGGGTATCTGCCTCTGAACTTGAAATTAGATAAAACAAAGACTTTGAGCCTCCAAGTCAGTATCTCATATTGGATGCCCTGCTTTCGGCTTGCTTCTGACTCGCAGACTGGCTTACTACGGCTCACGCTCCTCTAATATACGTTCTACTTGCTGCGATTGGCGTGCCCTGAAGTGTGCTATATATAGATGGCGGTATTGCTAGCCTTCGCAGGCTCATCGACAACGATATAAACGTGATATCCATAGATCCAAGAGATCTTAGCCGGCCTCAGCACGGGGCCTTACTGTTTACTTTAATAAGTCACGAAACTTGGTCTACAGATCAAGTTACCCGCATGATACTGTCTCGAAATATTAGGATCACAGACAGTACAACGATCAGGACCCTATCAAGATAGTATATTTAGAAAACTACCGAACATCGTTTTAACACACTACTACTCTAAGGCTCATATCACCAGCTCTGCGGTAGGACTCTCGCGATAACCTTAAATCCGAGGAGTGGCTGTTCGTTACTTCCGTTAGCTAAGCCATCTAGGTTCGTGACGGACTAGAGGATGAGAATTTCTAAGAAAGAGGCAGCTGTTACATCGAGTTCAAGTTGTTCTCAGAGCTTGGGAAGAAGAGGTTCTCGGGGAAACAAAATAGTAAATAAAGGCTTCATGGCTATTTCATTGGCAACCACGCCCCCGCGAGATACTTCTCCGATTGCCTCATCTAAAGGTCCCGTTAAGATTGGGCTTCTATTTAAGTAGTGCTTCTATCGTTATTGGAACCCTGTCATCGTTCTTCGGAGTTTCAGGTTGTATCTAAAGCAGTGGGAGTTATTCAAGCTGGGTAAGATCATCTTAACTAGCAATACTTGGCTTGTAATTCGCATACAACCAATAAATTTGACCGAATCATTAGCAATATAATTACCAGTGTTTCATCGTGTGCTCATGTCTCTACTCACGAGTGTCGAAGCTACTATCTTTTCTACCGCTACTCCTAATATAAGGCCTTTATTTCGTCTACAAGTGCCTACCTACTAGCATCATTTTCTTACCACATCGTTGGCTTTAACAATCATTCCCACTGTGCTTCTCTGACTTCATCCTGTTCCCCCCTATTTCCCCTTCTACAGTATTTCCTATATTACTAGTAGCCCTTATGACCTCTTCATTGAGCTGAATACCGACCAGACGTTCGCACCATTCATCATTTCCCATCGTTCTTGTTCTTCATATAGTAGGCCCCTAGACCATATTCGCGGCTCAGATACTTTCCTCGATAACGACGGTGTTGAAGACACCTTTGTTTACACTTTCATCAGCGCCTATTACGTCTTCTTCAGCCTCCCCTGCATCAATTCCCATACTAACCAACTTCTAATATACCAACATACGCGATGGCACCGTATTGGGTGCACTACCTTTCCCCCCGCCTCTACCTAGTCTATCGTATGATCCCTTAGGACCCATCATTCAAGGGATTTATCTTCGTAGAGTGAACATTGTGACGTGTGCACACTACTACAGTAGGCAACAGTAGCAACAGACGCATTAAACGCGAGGGGGCATTGCCCGCAGTAACAACAACACAGCAAACTGCACAGTGCGATCTAGATATTACTTTGCCAATATATAGAAGAAGCTTGACCGTCATCCGGGCCATGGTGAGCGGACTCCAGCGTTGTCCCGCCAATGAAGCCTACCTGCAGGCCTCGTCTCGGCCGACGCCCGATGCATGCCCGGGTCGGCCGGCCTGCTGCGACACCACAGCCCGACACGACGACGACACGACACGACGACGACACGACGCACGTGAGTGGCTCTCCTGCGCCCGCTCACTACTGTGCGGGATTGGGTCTGACGAGGGCGGGGGTTTTGCATTTGCTACTCCATCATTTGGCCACGCTGGTGGGTGGCTGGGGGGGTGGATGGGCCGCCTCGGCCATGTGGGAATCTCGACAGGCTCTCTCTCCCCAATGGCCTTTTGCAGTGCACAAGCGCGGGTTTTGGGAAGCGAAGAGATTCGAATAACCGCCCCCGCCCCCGCTCGTTCCGCGCATGAAATCGCTTTGGCATGCTGGATTAGTGGAAGGCATTAGATCTATATTCCAATTACTTGATAGATCAATGGCTGTACTGTGGACTTTACGTTCCTATGTATGTAGTGCTCAGTGATGGACCCAAGCTTCCTGGGTTCTTGCATGCTTATTGTAGTTGTCGCTGGTATAATGAACAGTGCGCATAAAACTCTCTTACTGTAGATGCGCTTTTTTTTTCTAAACGTTAGTTCCCCTATTCTTACCAGCCTCTTAATAATGAATTTTGGGCAGACTTGATATTTCCCTATACATATATACCTATACCTCTACTTCCATTCTAATTGTCTATAATTTCCTATCCATTCCATTATAAATGCCCTCCTGGGTGTGTTTAGTTAGCTACTGTATAGAGCTAATTGAGTTGCAAACCACAGGCAACATCCGAGGACAAATTCCTCACACTACCAACCTGGGTAATTGTTTGCATATACATATTAAAAAGAAAACCTCGACTTCTGATTGTAAGCTACTCACGCTCTATGCCTACCTACCTAGGTAGGTAGACTAGATAATCACGTGTTCTGGTATGCATTCACATGTTATTATTGATCACTAGCGGAAAATGAAGCGCCACTTTCGTCACATATGTAGGGCTTCGTTGGGTTTCCGGTTGGGTCTATTTTGTATCTAGTGTCTACGAGGTATCTTCTAAAATACCTAGTGTACATTAGTGTATTTCTGTACCCCGGATCTGGCTGCTGTAGAGGTGGCTACCCTTACACAGTATGTATATTGGTATGATGCTATACATATGGATACACAAACAAGTGAGGCCCTTCCCGGCTGGTTGGGCCGTGAGCTAACTAATACCTACGCATACCGCGTAGGGTTACGCGAAAGCAAGACAGAGGAGATGGTTTGGGCTTGGCAGGTAAGCACAGCATAATTACCCGACGCCTCCGTTTTGGCCTCTCTACTCTGTAGCGTATCTGTGCCCAAGCAGGCAAGGGTCATAATATCTCTCTGCGTATGTCTGTGTCGGGCTTTTTTTCAGCTGGATACCTACATATACATAGACAGCTCGACTCGGCTCCCGCCGAAACCCTGCTGGGACATCCCAGGACCTCGTTAGTTGCGTGACAACGAGAATCACAGAGAAGATGATAGAGAAGTAGGGATGATTACCTAAATATTAAATTCTATGAAAATGTAACTTTCTATGTGTGCTGGCTTGTGCTTTTTTTCCCTTCCCCCCTTTCCCCCTCCTCCCCCGCCAGTTTGGAATCCCTGGGATTCGTGTAGCCATTTTGCCATTTTGCCATTTGCCGTTTGCCTGCCCGACGACCAATGATGCCCGACCGACTGGTCTCTCAATGGAAGCTGATGCCCAAAAAAAGACACTCGTTGCCGAGCTCAGTCCCTTTTCCTTTTGTGGTCTAAGCCGCTTTTTCTACATGACAGTTGTTAGGATACAAGATGTGATAAGACAATGAAAGAAATTGATTGATAATAGTAGTAGGACAGAGCAGGACAGGCTGCTAGCAATGCTGATATCAGCGTGTGCCGTGTAAATCAATGGCTGGGTTCAATCTCCCTCCCTCCCCTTCCGTGTAAATTAAAAGAAATTTCCGCCAAGAACTTCGTGATGTGGTCGAACAGGTGTATCGTGAGTGAAGAATCAAAGCAAGTCCCTCCCCGAAAACGGTGTGGAAATTATTATTCCGGGGAGTCAAATAAAACAGACCGGGGAGAGAAAAAAAAAAGAACAAATGAAAGTGAACCTTGTGCTTCATCGGCACAGAGGGTAAATACATGATCGTCCATGATCGTCTTAGTCATACTGCGTATTCATCTTCGTCTCCATCGTCGTCGTCGTCATCATGGCCGTCTTCATCATCACCGTTATCAAACTCCCCAAATTACTTATTCCCGTAGCAGGAGCAGAGTAGAGAATTAGCAGCGCTGGATCCCCAGCATCCGAAATAGTCACTCGCGGTTCTCCTTCTCCTTGGCGAGGGCCTCGCGCGTGGTGATGTACACCTGGCCCCCCTTCTCGGCCGGGCTGCGCACGAACAGCAACCCGCTTGACGGCGAGCGCCCGTGCCGCTTCGACGACGGCGCCCGCGATGTGCTGCGCGTCGGCGCCCGGTTTTGCCGCCCACTACTACTGCTGCTGCTGCTGCCGCCACCGGTGCTCTGCAGCTCGCGGATCTGCGCGCTGAGCCGGTCGATCTGGTCCCGCAGCCCGGGGACGACGCTGGCCTCGCCGAGCGCGATGCTCATGCGCGCCTCGAGGTCCGTCTTGGCCTGCTCGAGGTCCGTGTTCGCCTGCGCGAGCTCCGCCTTCTCCTGCTCGAGCGAGGGCACCTTGTCTGCGCGCGCCGTGAGGTCCGCGTTGGCCTCGGCCAGGGCGGCTACTTTGTCTGCCTCGGCTTGCAGGCTGGCGAGCTGGGCCTCGAGCTCCGCCTTCTCTGCCTTCAGCCTCACTAGGGCGGGAGAGCCGTCCTCTAGCTCCTTGACGTGCTCCTCCATCTGCTCCTTCTCCCCTTGGAGGGCTGTGCGGGCGGCTTGCTCCGCGTCGAGATCGGCCTGCAGAGTCTTGACCTTCTCGTCGAGCTCGGCGTGCGCGCCCTGGAGCTTCTCTATCTCCGCCGCCTTCTCGCTGTGGAGCTGATCGAGGTCGGCAGTCTGCTTGCTAAGGTCGCCGGTTTGTGTTTTGAGTTGCTCGTTATCGGATGCGAGGGCGGTGTGCGTGGCTTGTAGGTCAGTGAGTTCAGCCTGCACGGTGACTAGGTTGGCTTCGACCTCGATCAGCTTCCTCTCCATTTCCAGTCGCTGCGTCG
This sequence comes from Hypoxylon argillaceum, assembly GCA_022495175.1. Lineage (NCBI taxonomy): Eukaryota > Fungi > Ascomycota > Sordariomycetes > Xylariales > Hypoxylaceae > Hypoxylon > Hypoxylon argillaceum. Next base: position 7,453 of record MU378375.1, on the reverse strand, counting down.
CAAGCGCGACGTTGGCATTCTTAGCTCCGGCCAACTCGGTTATGAGGCCATCGATTGTAGACTGCTTTTCGTCCTTTTCGGCCTGCCAAGCGGCGCCTTGCTTCTCGAGATCGTCCTTTGCCTCGGCGGCCTCCTTGCCGAGCTCCTCCTTGGCTGTCTCAAGCTGCTTTTCGAGATCACCTTGGGTCGCCAGACCGGCATCAATCTTCTGCTGCAGCTCCTCTTTCTCTGCCTTGTGAGCCTCAAGCTGCGTTTCCAGTTCCGCCTTGATTTCTTCAAGCTGCTTCCCCAGCTCGTTCTTTGTGCTCTCGAGTTGCCCCTCCAGTTCGTCCTTCGTAGCCTGTAATTGCATCTCCAGCTCGCCTTTCGTAGTCTCGAGCTGCTTCTCCAGCTCTTCCTTTTCGGCGATTAACTGCTTTTGGTCTTTGTCGCTGTCAGCGAGCAGCTGTTTCCGCAGGTTTTGCTTTTCTACTAGTAGTTGCTCCTCGAGTTCATCCTTTTCAGCTGATAGACTCTTCTCTAGGTCGTATTTACTGGCCCTTTCTGAAGCGAGTGCATTCTCGAGTTCCTTCTTCGTCACATCGAACTCGGTAATCTGCGCCTGGAGAACTACGATGCTCTGTTCCAGGCCAGTGATCTTCGCTTGGAGTCCTTCGTTTTCCGTTGTAGCCGCGTCGAGGTCGAATTGGAGCTTCTTCCGTAGCTCTTCGGCTGCCTCTCTCTCCTTCTGAGCAGGTAGCTTGATCTCCTTCAAAACGTCGATCTGCGTCCTGTATTGTTTGGACAATGTCTGCAAACCATCGCGTTCGGTGGTGAGACCCTTCACTTTCTCGTCGCTGACGGTAACCCTCTCCTCCAGCGTGGACGTCGCAATGGCCAAGTTGGTGATCTGCTGTCTGAAGAGCTCGTCTTGTTCTTGTTGTTTCTGTTCTCGCTCAGACAGGTCGTTCTCGAGGTCCACGGCCTTATTCTCCGCATCATTGCGGGCTTGGAGGAGAGCGTCGCGCTCCTTCTCCACTTCGAGGAGCACCGATTTTTGCCATTCGAAGTTATTGCGGAACTCATCGAATAGTTTCCGCTGCTCCTCTAGATCTCGAAGAATGAGCTCTTTCGTATTGCGTTCCTGGTATAGTGCTCGCATGATTTGCTTGTTCTCGAGCACCCTTACAGAGAGCTCCTCTGAGGTATCATCGAGTCTTCTGGTAAGTTGTCTCCGGGCGTTTCGGAGATCTTCGGTGTCGCTCTCCAGTTGCTCAAGCTTGTGAACCAGTGCCTTGCTAGGAACCCTAGCTACCTGCATGGATTGGGATTCTGGCGCTACTGTCTTGTTAGGCATAATCTGGATGTGTATGGTTCTCTTCCCGCTACTCTGGGACGGGCCCTTTGTCACTTCGGACCTTGAGACTTCTGAAGGTGGGCGAGTGCGCGGGCGAGCTCGCACACGACTCGCGGTTGTTGGCAGAGGCACTGGTCGAACATGTCTGACGTTCACAGATGGTCTACTCCGTTTGACGTCTGAGAAGTCTGATGCCACACTAGTAGCTTGTGTGTTGACAGAAAGCTCTGAAGAAGTAGAATTCATGTCTGTCTCTCCATCATATCCGTTATATGAGCTGTTGTCATATGTGCTGTGGTCAGAGGCATAGAACGTGGGAGAATCCATAGGAGGAAACTGAGGCATCTGAGGCATCTGATACGGTTGTTGATGCAGTGGTGGTGGTGGTGGTGGCTGTTGCGGTGGCATTAATTGATGTGTCTCTACCGGTCTTGGTACGCGGTAGAATCTTGCGGCAAGGCGCTTTCCATCAAGCTCCTGCTGGCGGCTGGGTACGTTTTTCAGAATACCTTTGGGTTTCGGCGGCAGCGGTGGCGGAGAATTGGCGTGTGTGGTTGAGTGCGTGGTTGAGTGTGTGGTGCTGTGTGTGGTGGTGTGTGTGGTGTAAGTGGTGTCGCTATCCGTAGCAGACGTCGATGGCGGTGGTGGTGGTGCCGGCCTAGATCTTGACCGTTGCCTATTAGATGCTACATCATGGAAGATGGGAAATCCACCGGGCATTGAAGGCGCCATTTCCCTCGACCTTCTTGAGACCGGATCCAAGCTGTTGTCCATTGGTGGCGATGTGTGAATATGTTGCTACTACTTGTTTATCGTATTCTGGCTGGATCTGATCAATCTTGTTGTTGCTAGTGTTGAGTGAAGAGGATGGATCACAATTGGTGTTCTTGGAGAGTACTGTCTGGTATGAATAGGAAGAGAAGTTAATATCTGCTTTCAGCATTTCGAGAGTTTTGTTCAAGTACGAGACAGTGTGAGGTGAGGTGTGTGAGTAGAGGAGGTCGTTGGTGTTGTTACTACTATGGCTAATAAGTAGGCTTAGATGCAGGGAGACGAAAGAGGCTGATGCGCTACGTCAAGAGGCAGACCGGAACACAACGAACAGAAATACAGAAGTGCAAAGTACATGTCGCATTGAATGCAGGCCCAATGATACTTGACGGCGATGTGCTCGTTGGCTGGCTGTGTGTGCTCTGGGTGTGCTCTGGGTGTGCTCTGGGTGTGCTCTGTGTACTCTAAGTGCTCTCCCTGCCATGCCTGAGCTGGCAAGGGTCTATGCGTAACTAACACGGAAAGGCTTTGACGGAGTGCCTCAAAGTGACTCAGGCGCAGCGGCCCAATCAACTAGTTGAACGTTTTCACAACGGGGCGGGAGTACATAGAGCAGAGTCCAAGCCGCACACAAACACACGCCCGGTCAGAAAGAGAAGTGTCCTTTTTTTTTTTTTGCTCCTTTTCTGCCTTTTCTCCCATTTTTTCCCTCTCTCTGGGTTTTTCTGGGCATCTGGGCACCTGCTGTCGGGGCTTAAAACAGGGTCCTGTCGCCTATGTCCTGTGTTGTGTGCGTTGGGCATGAATGCATCCGAACCCACGACTCACAACCCAATCGGCCGCTATAAGGCCCCAATTTGCCACCGCTGCCGCCAAATCAGAGCAGAAGGCACATTTTTCTAGGCTGCTTCTATTCCCACTGCAGGGCGAAAACACTGACGGTTGGGCAATCGGATGACGTCGCGCCGCTGCATCCACCTATGATGCCGCCTGTTGGGGCCAGAGGACAGGAGGACAGGATGAGGACAGGATGAGGACAGGAGACCCGGCGCGGATAGCGATCGCTATGGCGACAAATTTTGCCTCAACCTGAACCATCGAGAACCACCCAAGAGCCAGCTCTGGACATGCATGCCTTGCGTACTGTATGCTGCTGACCTAGAAAACACTTGATGCCTATTTGTGTAGCGAAATTGTGCGCTCCCTGCCTATCTACCTAGGTACCTATCGGAGCAAGTGATTGTAGCACACAATCCAGAGACGCGTGGCTGTGCGACAAATACTGTTCACCCAGAGGGTCGCCTTCGACGCCTATTTGCAGAATCTGCGCGCACGGCATCCTGCGTACTTGATATTGGATAGTAGTCTCCTGACGTTGAGCTTTATTTGCGGACCGTCATGTGAGAGGCGGCAGCTTGCAGGGCAGCAGAGCGGTGAGTCCCGTCATTTTGAGAACTCAGAAGGCAGCTTGACACAGTGGGAGTTTCACGGTACAGTATAATCCAACTGTGGGATGTGATGAAGCTCGGACCGGCTGACTATATATGTAGACTAACTACCCACGCGTAAGACCTAAGTAATTATGTAAGACTCTTACAGCTACGCAGTAATACATAGATGAGAAATGACTTGTTCTACTTAGGTATACACGTTTACTCTTCGCTCGCCCTGCGCCCGCTGAGAAGCTGAAACTAATGAATAGTATCTCAATAATTCTATGTATGTACTCTATCCTAACACCCTTGTTTAAACAACACTCAGCTAGGCCACCACCAGGGTGACTGTGACTAAGTTCGTTAGTGTGCTGCATCAATTAGGGACGACCAGAGTTGATCATTTTAGGGTATTGGAGGTACCGGATTTTCAATGGACCGTGCCAATAGCATATAAATTCAATCATGTCTGAGAAAATTACAATGGTCGAGTTATTGGTTGCCCTGGTCACCCGAGTTGGCCAATGGTAACATCCTTAGAAGAGTCGTTGTTTGGTTGTCTTATCCCACCGACTTCTAGTACACATAAATCCGATCTCATTGCTTCTTTACCCTTTCCAGGCCTTGTAGCCCCACCCTTGTAGCGGTGATACATATAAAGCATAGTATGTAGTATGTACGTAACTTTGGCGATGACAGTCGTGGACTACTGAGCGTGCGCTGATGGGGTCTGATGACCATCCAGACCCTCTTCTACATTTCAAAGAATCGACCATAAGCTATTCTAGCCATCTTTGATCAAACTAGTAAGCATTGGGAGCGCTTTTTATTACTTCAATTGAATGTTTTGCATTGTCTGTATGCATTCCCGCATATGCTGTGAGCAGGTTTGTTTTTGCGAGGTCTGGTTTCTGGGGCATAAGTTTAGTTAGTTCCACAATCTCAACTAATACTAAGCATGCTTAATTCTGTTGAATTTTAACAATGGAGGCAAACGGATAGAAAAGGAGGAGACACAAAATCCTGGTATTTAGTGGACCTTACAAGCATTGGAATCTCATGTTGTCGTTGTCTCTAGACGCACAACGATGCTCGATCTATTAGCATGCTAGTTCTGCTTACCTCGAGAATACGCAGAACCGTGGATTAATTACTGTGGGCTGTTGTATGTTAGACATCGTACGAACACACGTTGAGATCTGCCATGGCATTTTTCAAATTGGTAGACTGATGCGCTAAGTAGTTGATGCAATCAGCATTCTTTCTTAGATTAACGGTATGTTGTACCGCAAAGTCTTAGCTCTAGATAACTGGATGGATAGGGTCAATTTTTTTTGGTACGATATATACAACAACTGTTTACTCCAAGTCTGAATCATACAACGTATAATTCATGCCCTCCAAATTAGCCACGCATCTTTAACCAGATTTTCTTCTGCTTGGAGCTATACGAGAGAGTTCTGCTAAAAACCTCATCATCGGCATACTTCATTAATATACACATACCTCCCCTTCAATTGACGCGCTAGCTAAAGCAGCGTGTAATCCAGGGGTTATCTCCCTCCACTCGCATAGAATATGCCAAACCCTAAACTTTCACAGCAATTCTTCTCTTTAAGCGAACGGATAATTGGGCAAATAAAATGTAGTGCATTCTAGACAACCATTTCTATAAAAAAAAAATTAGAAATTCGGTAAAGTTACCTGGATTTAACTGTACAGGCTGGTCCTTCAACATAGATCCGCCTATATTGTCAACTCACACCGCATCCACAACTTATTGCCGCTGTTGTTAACTTCACCTCCAAATTCACACCTTCGCCAAGTCATCACACGCAACATCCATCAAAATCTAGAAATAAAACGCATTTTCATACTGTTACAATGCACTCGACTTAGCTTTTCTTCTGTGCGCCCTAACCTCATAGTAATTGTTAATTTTCCCTGCCACCTCGTATCCTCGGCGCCCACTCTACAGTTGGCTATGCACACCTATATTATCTTCTGATTTTTCTTGGTTATATTTTGCGTTGTCGTAATGCTGTAACAATTGGCGACCACGTGAATTCCCTATAGTTACTCAACCTCGAATACGTGATCGGAAATAAAACTCGTGTTACTTGTCCTGGGTCCACGCTAAATGTAACCTGAACCAGCATTGACGCTTCATCACGAGGACTTAAGAATTGAGAAGTCTAGATCGTTCGATTTATTGCTTTCTAGCGGTAGTCAATTACAAGTCTTCACTTGAGCTGAGTTGGCTCCTATATTTTTAAGATACCTATGCCTGCCACGTGCAGTTTTGTTGTTTCTCCTGGTGATGGAGACAGATTTGGGTTTCATTTGTTGGACGGTGACCCTGAATGGACAAATTAGCAACGTGGGCCGATTCTCTGTTAATTCTCCTATGTAAAGGTAACATACTCTTTTCTGTACTGAAATTTAGTGAATCAAGTAGCGTAACGCACAAAACCGTAATATTGTCCCGCTTTACACAATGATGTCAAGCTATAATACACTTGAACATCCGCAATTAGTGATCTAGAGCTTGCCAACAGGTACATCTCGCGATTTTCCTTCACTATCTTTTTATGAACTTAAATATCCAGACTAACATGAAGGATTTCTCTCGGTATAATGTTATGTATTTGTCTATAAGTTAATTATAAGAGGATTAAGTCACAGAGTAAATAGAAGATCTGTAGCAGCTAGGAGGAAGAGTGTAATAGGATGTAGTATAGGGCTCCATAGAAATATTCACTGATTCCTGACCTGCAGGTCCATGAATAAGAACGAAGGTCTTACATATATAGCTAAACCCATAGATATAACAACTCTAGAAGGTCTAGTTACTTTATAACCTGAGATTACATCTCTTTAATCTGGTCTCCAAAGAGTTTAGTAGTCTGCGCGGGCGCGTGATTGTCGCCTATATATTTTACCTGACATATTTCATTACGACATGGAGATTCCAGCTGGTTAAAATAAATGCATGAGAAATTTTGGATACCCTTGGCATATATGAGGATAATTGAACACCTCATTCTACTCCAGTGCCTCCTATACCATCCACACTCGACCTAGCTTTAAACAGCTGCGAAAATAGTCACCTCAGCTTTTCTAAATGCTTGATCTGGTAATACTTGGAAACTAGCATTTGAGAGGGGGGGAGGGAAGAACTCCCTCTTCCGCCAGATATACGCTGTTCCATCCGAACTTTTCCCCCATCATACAGTTTCTGAAACTACCGTACAATGGGTTTACTTACCAACAAAATAGCAATCACCCATATCGTGGGTGCCTGCCTCCATTATCGCCTTTGCGACCATCTTCTCCTGTGGCCTGCTCACAAATGGGAGCGTGGTGTAGTCACACTATGTAATACCATCGAGCATGTGGTCAATCCCCAGTAGTTTCACCACTCGCCAACCATGGTTGACATATGTGTTTGTGATAGTGAAACGGATCGAGCGAAATACTCTACCGCACTCTAAAGGACTGGTTACCGCCATCTAACCATTTTCAGATATTTGAGGAGAGAAAGTGGTAATAGGGGGGAAGCAATCGTGAGCTCTGGGTGTATGAGACCCTTCTGGGCCAGCTTGTCTTCGAGACTACTTGTTAGAAAAATACGCCTAGGGACTAGTTAACTATATAGGAGAAATTCTATCATGATATAACATATCTAATCAATATACCCCCCTGTAATTAACCGTACTGCTTGCACTGTCTAGGAAGCCTCCAAGCTAGAAAAGAAACTATAATATAACCAAAACTGTAGGTGAATTGTCAGGTGATAAAGTAACAAGACCCTATAAGGTGGTTATATCTATTGATTTGGCTATATATAAGGGACCTTCGGTCCCCCTTATAGATCTAGGAGGTCAGGAATCAATGAATCTATCTATTGAGC
>MU378374.1:0-35944 GCA_022495175.1 Hypoxylon argillaceum | reverse complement strand
TTTTAATATTATTTATTATTTTAAAACTTTTTATTTTATTATAATTTAATTTAATAATTTTTATTAAATTTTAAAAACTATTATTTTTAATTTAACTTATTTTAAAATATTTTATTTAATAATATTTTAATTAAACTTTATATTAACTAAATTATATAGCTTTTTATTAATTTATTAACTTTATATATATATTTATATATTTTATATATTATATATTTATAATTTAACTTTTTTTTTTTTTTTTTTTAAAGTTTTTAATTAATAAAATTAATTATTAAATTTTTACGCTTTTTATAATTATAACAATAATAATATATAATAATAATATTACAAATGTTTTTTTAATTAAATAATTAATTTTTAATTTTTAAAAATTAATTTTATATTTTAAATACTCACTAAGTACTCACTAAGTACACCTTTTAATTCTATATTAAAATCGCAGTTAATACTCACTTAGATTTTTTTATTTTACACTAACTGATCTTTTTTCCCTCCACTATTTACCCGAATTGGTTAGTTGCCAAGCCTTGTATGGTCGGATGATCTACCTCCTCCTTAGCACAGTGTCTTAAAAGTGGGTTAACGAGGCCGAGTGTTATTTGCATACACCTAATAAAACTATTATCCAAGCATGATTATATACTCTTATTGGGTATATATAAATAAGTTTGGCCCACTATGCAACTTTTATGTAACTGTGCCCAGTGGGCGCTTAAAGGGATACTATTACATAGGTATTGGCCTACGAAGAGCTTACTGTAGGGAGCTGACCTACTACTGCGTAGGCCTGTCATTTTTAATTTCTTGGTCCATTTAAGTTACCCGCTATCTAATGTGGACTGGTTTCCGTATTAAGCTAAGACTTCTTTTATACCCGTCGCTAACTCGATCGATTGCATTAGTGCAAGTTAGCGCGGGGACCGATGTACTTGTATAGATACCAGGTATGTAGTCTTTTAGTCACGATGCTGCTGCCAGGTCACCTCCATTCTTTTATACATTAATATTCAAGTCACGTTGCTACAATGCATTTAGTACATAGGAAGCTTTGGAAGTTAAGGAAACCGCGGCTAACGTAATAGAACTTATAAATTCTATAAGTGGGATAGCGTATAGTCTATGCACTTAATGCCTTTGCTTTCTTTACTGCTGAACTACTACAGCGATAGTCCGATCTATTTTGTGTGCAATTGTTTTATTAGAACATCTTTAATCTTTCAATTCCCCGAGTCTTTGGCGATCACAGGGGAGCGATACGCGACGTGTAGCGCTTAAATCTATGTCGAATTCACCAGGTTGAAATAGCCCATCGGGTATTATATCACTGGTTTCTCCCAGCATCATGGCGGAACTGATGTGGCTCTTAGAGGTCTTGATCATTCCGGCCCGTTGCGCTCTGCGTTCTGGCCTATGTAGTTGTGGACGACTAGGCTGCAGCCCGGGTGGTTTTTTTGATGCTGATAATGATGGTGTTGCTAACGGCGACTGTCACGGAGCAGAACTGCAACGCTAAACCACAACACCCCTGACGCAGAGCAAAAGTAGAACGTTGTCAAAGTGGGAACCTTGGCCGTTTGAAGGTCTTATATATGAGGCCGTGACAGCGGCACGGATGCCTGTGCTATCCGTGGCGGTCCCCTCAAACCCTCGATGTATCGTGACGTAGCCCTTCGATGGCCTTAGTAAGAGTTGGAAGTTGCATGCGACTCTCCGGTGTAAGGGATAGAGTGGCATTGCTTGCATAGTTGTTCTGCTGCTCTTTAAATACCTTTTTTTACGCCCCTCGTGTCTATCGGCTTTCATCTCGCTCCCACTATCCCGACAACTAGCATCCACATACTTATCATCAGTGTCAGATGATAAAGTAACAAGACCTTATAGGGTGGTTACATCTACAGATTTGGCTATATATAAAGGACCTTCGGTTCCCCTGATAGATCTAGGAGGTCAGGAATTAATGAATCTATCTATTGAGCCTTAACTACACCCTTTTTCCTAGCTGCGACAGGACTTCTATTCACTCTGTGACTTCCTCTTCTGACAATCAGATTTGCATGTAGCTAGCTCATATGAGCATTTGACTAATAAATGCCAGCTGTTAGAGTATATAGCTATGAATTTATCTCTAGAATATTCATATCTCCCGCTAAGTTTAATTATTCAACAAGGTGATCTAATATTAGAATATTGATACCGAGTGATCTCTACCGAGTTATAACCAGTTTCCTATGAACTAGTCTCTCGGAACAAGGGCCAGTCAAGACACACCTGACACTATCTAAGGTCTTTCTCCTGACGACTAGCGTTATCCGAAGTAATCATAATAAGGTGGCGGTTACTGTTTCCATATAGACAAGGATCTAGGAATACTGCCAATATATCTCAGTCCATTTAGACATATCGTAAGGAATTTTCATTTCGTCATATTGTAAAAGACATCATTACTCGCTATTTTACGGTGACACCCCGAGGGACACCCAAATTGAAGTCTAACATCGCCCTAGCACATTATAGGCCGCTGGACAGGAAGAAAAAGAGAGTGCATAACAGACCACGCGTACTTAAGTATTACCGAGATCTACTAAGCACAACATGCCAACTACCTACTGTTGTAAGTACCCTAATAAAAAGAAGGCAAGAAATGAGGTATCATGTACGATCACTCGGAACTTTACCCGGGCGTTCGGCAATGATAGCCCCGGGATTTAGACCACTCTTATATATACTACGGGCGCGTTCACCCCGCCTTGGCATCATTTTCAGCGTACCCCAATAAATACTCCAGCGATGAGTGGTCGTTCATGGGCTAAAGGGCATGAAGTCTTAGTCAAAGGGGTTTTACACATCATGACTACGACGTAACCTATGATTTCTTATAGAATATGAAAAGGATCCGTATCCCACCCGCTTGTGCTAAAACTTTGAATAGAAAATACAGAGAGTTCTTACATTATTTTCACATCATCTATAATCTCCTAACATGCATTACTTAACGGTCGTGTCAGCTGGGCTCCTAGCAGCTACGACATCGGCGCATACCATTTTCTGTCAGCTTAAGACTGACCAGCAGACTTATGGTATATGCAATCCACCACGAGATATGGAATCTATCGGTATGCTAACATAATATGAGCAAAGCTGTGTCTTATGCCATCCGCACGCCGTCATATGATGGAGTAAGTTATGTCTAAAATATATCTACCCCAGAGCCCAAGCCAGCATCAAGAAAAGCCTAGCCCGAGTTAGACCTCATCATGCTAATTGTTGCAAAGCCTCAAACAGATGTCAATGCAGCCAATATGGCTTGCAACGGAGCACCCAACCCAACGACACCTTCTAGCAAAATCATCGATGTAAAAGCGGGTAGCACGATCAGCGCCGTCTGGCGCCACACACTTCAGTGTTAGTCCCCTTTGATAATACCCCTTTTTGACCAAGCCACGGATGCTGACAAATCTGATAGCCGGAGCGAACGACGTGATGGACCCTGGGCACAAGGTAGGCTTATGAGAATCTTCAGCTGCCGTGTATGAATCCTTTATCGAATATCAACTTACTTTGAACAAGGGCCCGGTAATGGCATATCTCAAAAAGGTTACTGATGCCACTAAAGATACTGGCGTTGGTAATGGTTGGTGAGTGTTTCCTACGTTCTATGTATGGCATGCATATGAATATAGAGTAGAGGTTGATACTAATAAGCTAATATCTAGGTTCAAGATTCAAGAAGCTGGGTTTAGCAACGGTGTCTGGGGTACCGATACCGTAATCAACAGTGGTGGAAACCAGCAGATTCATATCCCCGAGTGTATCGAAGACGGGCAATACCTACTACGAGCTGAGATGGTCGCCCTTCACGGAGCCCGATCTATCAATGGCGCCCAGCTATATGTGAGCTTTGCAATCTCTCCGCTTGATTAATTGTGCATCACTGATGTCCATCTAGATGGAATGTGCCCAGATCAACATAACCGGAGGAAAGGCAACAAAACAGCCTACCACAGCGAGTATCCCGGGTATCTACAAGGTAAGTGCTATCATCTAAAGCTGGAGTCGAATCCTGAATGATAGTAAGCTGACCAAGATACACCAATAGTCCAATGACCCCGGCCTACTGATTGATATCTAGTACGTACCCCCCGAGCTTTTTCTTTCTTGTTTGGAGAAGCTTTTGCTTCCCCATGTTGTGGAATACCTAAGTCAAACAGTGACTACAAGTCGCAATTTCTAACATCTGGATTCTTACAGCGGCAAGCCGCCCAGTAGCACCAACCCCTATAAAATACCAGGTAGGTGAAATTACTAGTAAATGTAGCTACTTCTAATGACTAACCGAAACGATCAGGCCCTGCCCTATTTACATGCTGAAGGAATTAATGCCCAGGGTCGGCTACCTGAGTCGCGAAGGCGGCAAGAATTTGACCCTTAGGCATGGTGGGATAGCGTGAATCTCGGGATGGGTTGGGAAGAGGTGCCTGGGAGAGGGTATAATGCATTGAGCAAAATAGTTTCATACGGTCATTGCGATATTTCCTCAGTCACTTTACAATTCGATTGAGATCTCCTTTAAACTGCAAAAAATTCCAATCTCCCCAACATAGTGATTTTAGACTTCTTCGCGATCTCTACGCAGACAAACAGTGATGAAAAGTGGCAGCTGAGCTGCTACTACAAGCAGCCCTAGCCTTACTAACGCTTTAATTTTAGTAGTCTCGTGGTATAGTGTTGTAGTCTTGCTCTGTGACACGCCTATGACAAGGTTACTGCCAGAGGACTATGTCACGGAGTGAATAGAAGATCTGTGGTGGTTAGGGAGAATGGTATGTGGATGTATTAACTGATTCCTGGCCCTTTAGGTCCCTATGGAGGGACCGGGGGTCGGATATATATAGCCAAAATCATAGATATAATCAATGTATAAGGTCCGGTTACTTTCAGTTACATAAGCCCCCTTAACTTATCTATAACGTTGGTTTTCACTTCACAAAGAAGTAAGGTGACCAAAATGAAACCCTAGATTATAACCAAACTATAGGTTTCCTAGTTATGCTATGGACGGTTAGAGGACTCTTAGCACATATATTAATTATCATCATTACTGGAAACATAGAGTGCTATTAAGTCCGGGGGTTTTATTCCCAGCTTTCTTACCTATGTATAAGTATATCTATGTAATTTTGGTTAATACTATGATGTTATTTCAGTTTTTACTTTCGTATGCCTCATACGTTCGGTTATTACCTGCTTCTTTGTTCCTTAACTTAAACCCTAGCCAAGCCCTTCGGATTAGGCATAAACTACCCGAGTGGGCGGCCTATGAAATCTTAGCAAGCTAGCTAGTGAAATAAGGCTGTCGAATGCGATCATATAACCACTAGATTACTCTGAAAGTATGGGGGGTTATTTTGTGATGATTTTTATATGCACCACCCCTTGTACTTACTTTATTTTGTTTAAATTATTACGAAGCGATTATCGCGTTCTATCCTTTCGAAAAAGGCTGTGAAATTCTCATGAGACTAACTCACTATGGGCGGCCAGTATATCCTACCTACTCCGTTAGATACAGAGGCGTATTTCATTATTGGGTCGTAACCGTGTCGCGGAGCACGCAAGCTCCTAGCGGCAAGAACCCTGTAATAGGTAAATCTACTTTAAACATAGCCCGGCACTTGGTGGCCTAGTTCCTTGCATAATTGGCTCCGCTCTCTTTGTTTACCTGACTGCTAGGGTGATATGAATAGGTACTAGCACTAAAGTATACAGTGCTAGGAAAAAATTAGCCCTTACCGCTATCTTTAGGCAGCATAGTCGTATTAGAGTAAAATTCAGATTACGCTAGCAGCTTAAGACCAAATTAGTAAACCACCAGTAAAAGAAGTCTGTAGATGTTGAAATAGGACGTGTGAATAGGCATACGCACCACACTCTGGACACTCGAACGCTTCCACCTCACTTCCCAATACTTCTAGGATGAAGAGGAACAATCAAATAGACCGAGCCCCAAGAGGGCCAGCCTGGCTGGCTAGGGGAAACCGTTTAAACTATTGCAACAAGATATACAGAAAAATGAATGAATGGAAATCGCAATAGACTGGATCAAAACAAGCCTCATGTGGCTTAGTCGCCTGAACTGCCTCGATGTGACTGTGGATGGTACGCTATGGTTCGTTCCATACATGGTACACTAAACCGTAGTAGATGTTAGAGCCTCATGTACATGCTTTGCGAAACACTAAAATAAAATCGCCGGTTGGGCGGGGTTTTAGGCTCACGGTCTACAATAGGAACAAGGTGCTTCACAGATTGGTCGAGAAATACGCAACTAATGTCATGATAAGGTATACAATATCAAGCCATAGCGCCAGTGATGACAATCGCGCGGGTTGAATGCTGAATTCGGCGTGTCTATGTTCTAGATATACCCTCTATAACATCCTAAATCAGGTCTAGTGCGAATCGTTCCTTTATTGGCCCTTTCGTGAAGAGTTTCCGGTTCCAATCTATGTCTGCTTCTCTTCGACGAGGAGAATAGAGTTGCGGGGAGCTTTACGAAAGTAGCACTGATCTAGATTCTGCGCTACTAGCTTGGGGCTGCGTGCAGTTTGCTTATTCGGCTTCCGTAGTCGATTTCGTTGTTTAGACTTGTGGGGTTTGTTGGCAATGGCATCGTTCATTTTTGTATCGGTATTTGTGTGTATTCCGAGGAGATGATACGCAGATGAATGGTGACAGGCAAGTAACGCGGTATCAATCGATGTTTGGAGATGTAGACTAGGGGCAGACTAATGCAGGAAGCTCAATAAGGAGAAACAAGAAAAGTTCAAGTCGAGAAACATACCTTGTAGCAGGTAGGTCGTTATAAGTGAATGGGCGCTCCTATGTACTGGTGTTGCTCATAGAGAAGAGTAGTAATGCCTAGCTCTGTTGCTCATTGCAAAAAGATAAATGTCTGAGGGGCGGTGACAGCTTCTTATCATCTAGATTCGAAAACCTGAGATACATAGGCACCTAGACGGTGGGCAATACCTAGTCGTACTAGGAGTATACTGTGGAAAGTATAAAAGACACAGTTGACATGGGATAACCCAAGATACCATGCAGGGTAGGGAAGGGATGCATTAGCTCGTTGACCAATTTGTCGAAGACATACTATGGAAGGCTGTGTTTGGATGCTGAAAGCTTCTGGGTAGCCTACGTATTCAAACGATAGAATATTTGCACCGCGAGCTTCGCGACATGCTGAAGCAGCTGTAGGAAGTGTGTGCCAAGGGTACTAGAGAATGTGTGAGCGGCTTATAGGTATATTAGCTTACTATGGTAGTAGGAGAGATGCGCTGGACGCGTTACATACTGGGTGAATCGCGTGATGAGGAAATATATATATATAAGGTACCAACCTAGATACAAGCACCGGTATATATAGTACCTACCTGGTAGGTAATAGACAGGTGCTTACTGTGCTATAAAAGTACAACCAGTACACACTAACATGTCTATAATTTTCTTTCGTTGAATACCTAAAGCTAGGTAGGTATGTACCTAAATATGTGGGAGATTGCTAGGGGGGGAATCCGGTAAGAAGCCTTCCGCTAAAGTCACTAACTGTTTACATACGTATATACTACATATGTATGTAGGTGCCTAAGCTCATACCGGTTGCCTTATGTAGTATAGCATTTACAGTGCGGATTGCGTAGAGTTTCGGCTTCCCACTAGATGTACATAGTCGCGGGCGAGATGCTCGTGTCCTACGATAGGTAGCGCATTACTGCGTAGTAGAGTATTGGACAGTGCCGGTGTGTGAAAGTGCACAAATGTCCCCCACAAGCAATTTTACGAGTATCAGGGGTATTCTCGTAGTGTACCTGGACTGGATAGTCCATTCAAAACCCATCGAGATCAGTCTTTCACTGTTTTGCTAGCTTTGTTCTTAGGCAACTAGCTTTTTATACATCTGGCTAGCTATATATATATTTAATTCCGTATTTAGTTTCTCCATTAGCGCTCGAGATGCTTGTATTGTGTTATGAATACGGTACAGACCAAACCCGCGAGTAGGAGGTTGGGGCCCCTTACTTCAAATTGTGCCCTCTCGGGGTTATTGAATTGTGAGTTCCCAGTATGAATTTAAAGCGAAAATGCAATAATCCAGCTGTCATTGTAGCCACAGAAGAGTTGATGCGATGAATCAACTTGTCAATCGATCAGGAGTATTGAACGTCAACTGATAAGCTTGGTGTCGTCAAACGTCAAGCATAGAACGACGTCATGCTCACTGTTTTAGAAATCCGGGGTGCATATTAGTGTCCCGGTAGCACAATTGAGCCTCCTCGATTACCGGGCCCGGGAGCCTGGGTGGTGTCTTGCCTGCGAGCTACCTAGTAATCTAGGGTATGGCGCAACGAATCAGGGACGTTCCGTCTTTCGTGCAGTCTTTCGTTGCTCAGGGGTAAGCAGATCGGGACTTAGCGCTGGCTCCTTGTGATGCTACCCTCAACATGCGGATTTTCCGGCGCCCTCTGAGTATCCAAGCTGCGAGTGAGGAGATTCTGTGATAAGACATGCCATCGATGCAACATGGTGCTGCGTGGTCATTGGCACGCTTCTCCAGCCAAAGATGGTAGAACCTTGGAACGCACGGGTACTTATCGGACGGATGTGTCTGCAGGGTTGGAGTCAAGTTCGTCCGGTGGGTCGAGAGTCTCGTCGACGTAGCTGTAAGAGGAAGCTGGGCGCAAGAGAAATGCATGCTACTCCTGCGTAACGCCGTGCGCGAATTATGGTCTTTCATTTTGCTCAAGCTCGTTTATAGGCTACAAAGTAGCTAGATGAGGGGTTCGTACGCGGTAGATTTTAAACCTTCCCTCATTCTAAAACTAAGCACGTAATTCTTAAAATACTTGAACTATTTGTAAGTTATCTATTCCTCTTTCTCTAGTGCTTAGAAGTTAGTAGTTTTTAATATATGCAGTTGTATTAATATTAACTTTAAGTAGTCTAAATTACTAGAAGACTTCTATCTACTTACCCAGCATGATCCTGGCGCCCCAAGCTTGTCTTACTATCCTTTATCTACACGCTCGCCGTAGGTGCCACTATTTCACAACGAGTCTCAGGGCTATGTGTGTAAAGCAATACCTATCTTCCACCTTTCAGTCCTTGTTGATAGAATAGCAGTACTTTTCTGTCGCGTAGAGCCCCATATATACCGTTAACTCAATCATGGATCAACGGCGTCGTTTTTCGTGACGTTTCCTGATCATAAGGCATTTTACTACCTAGTTATTCGAATTGACTCCTCTAATCATATTTTATTATGTTTTGTTCCATCTCCTACTTTGTGGGATATCACTGCTAGTTATAGAACTACACTAATATCGAGTTTGACTCTCAACTTTGACAGAACTCTTCGCACTCCCTAGAAAGGAGGTTGGCGATAGGGAGTTAGTAATTATGTCTTTCGTCGATACCAAAGTTTGGAGTAGGGGCCTACCGAAGCCAGAGCCGGCAATCGCAACTAACCCCCTAAACCGACTTCCACGTGTTTCACCATCCAGTATCTATGATTAGAAATTTCCAAAGGGCAGCAGGTTCCGGGTAAGTACTTTATTAGACGGCACCTTTATCTCTACTTCACTCTTGGAGGGGTCGTAGCCGGCAAAAGCTCGACCAGGCTTAGCGAGTGCTAGCCTACATGAAGGTCACATAAATCACACCAGAGGCTATCGTTAAGGCTTGGCCAGTTTCTCGTCTAAGCAACCATTCATCTCTTAATTTAACCGCAGTCCCTCTACCAGTCTAAATACTTCCTTTCTTTTCCCCGCTTTCACCACTGCCCTAATACTACTGCGGTTCACATTGAGACTAGGTGTTCCTACCGCCTTATTGCTGTCTTGACTCCCACGGCTAGTTGGATTATATCTCGACGAGTTCTCTTAGCGCATGCTCCCGCTGTTCCTTATCCCTAATGATGTCTGTTGGTTTTAAACACAGGTATACTACAGGAGGGGGCCGCGACTAGTTTCTATAAAGCCTCACCCATTCGGCCCCGGTTGTAACACACCAACTTTCTTCTATTAGATAGAGATGACAGATTGTCCCCTGCTTCTTGGATCGTCTTTGCCTGCATTATTTATTCAGCGCAACATTTAGTCTCAGATTGAAACCCACGACGACAATACTCTTTCACTGAGAACCAATGGCCGCACGCCCACAGCATACCTATGGTATCTTGAGCCTCACATTGGGGTTGAGAAACGAGTATGCGGGGGCCTCACTGCCTCCTCAAGGCTATCGTTTTTGTCTAACTTTAGTGCCTACTATTCCTCGTTCCGATCTCCTTCGGTGTATATAAACTATGCAGTAATAGCTTCCAGGAGCCAACACGTTGGTTACGACGAATTCATGCCAGTTTAACAACCCCAATAAGATATACTTTCGATGTCGACCTCCGTACTACGACATATTCCCCCTTAAATAAACTCTCTAAATATGGCCGGAAATTCTTCTATTTACTTAGATATCGATCGTCGTCGTCGGGCGCTGTCCACTGGTGTAGAGGATCTATCGCGGAGATACCAGTTTTACGATACCGACGATCTTGGTTAGTACCCCTATTCTATATATCGCCCATCTTGCGCGTCATTTGTATAGGGGCTAATGTGAAGCAGGGGACGTAGCACCACAAGGGCTTCCATCGATAGCGGTAATGCAAACACAATATTCAAACACCGGGGCTTTTCGAACATTCGAACACCTCCATTGGCGCCAGCTCGGATTCCTCGAGACGAAACTCTCCTACTTAGAAGGCCAACTCTACAGGTTGGACGTCGCGGAAGCTGAAAAGATGGAGGGATCGCAGAAATGCAAGCTCCCTTTCAACAAGAGGAGTTTCGTAGATTGCTGCTTCAGCGACTCCGACCCTATCCACATATCAGAAACACTCGAGAGTGATCAGAACATGTTGCAAGACGAGTTCAACGATATCCGAGAAAATCTTTATACCCACATCGAGTGTATCTCGAAGAAACACCGTATGGTCCATCACATTGTTGTTGATACTCTAGTTAACTCTCGTGCAATGAGTTAATACGTAATGCTCTTCGACTAGGTGAACTTGTCGAGTGGCTTCATAAAGCAAGCAAATTCCCTCGAGTCCCAAGACAGGTTCATTCTCAGCTGTTCACGGCAGCTCAAGAGTGCCATGGACTTAGCATGGAGGCCATTGAACGATTTAGGGCTATTGATGAAATGGCTTACGTCAATTTCAATCCCACCGATTCAAAAATTCAGAGCATGTGGCTATCGGGTACATCTTGGATCAAGGTTAGTTCTCTCTCTCAGCCATTTCCCTTCTATCCCTATAGAGCCCCTATGCAAGAGCTAACACATTTGTTTGATAGACAATTATACGGCGCCTTTATGCAAAGGGCCACTTGCCTGATAACGGTGGCTCTCAAATATACCACATAGTGGAGGCTGATGCGTTCGTGTTTCTCGGCAAAGCCACGACAGCTATACTTAGCTCCTTGCTGATATTGATACCTGCCGGTATCCTGTATCTAGCGGGGCTTAGTAGGCCACTCTCGTTTGTGGTTGTCGTGGTGTTCGATGTAGTTTTCGCCGTTGCCTTGGTCCACGTTGAGCGCCGCATTGGTCATGCGGTCGTTGGTGCTATCGCATACATTGCTGTGCTTGCTACATTTCTGGCAAGCGTGACATAGGTTCGACAGATGGTATCAAGCTTGCTTCTAGGCAAGGTGGACAGTTAGGAGTTGTCTGGTCTTATCTATCTACTCTATATTCTGCTTTCTTTTTCTTATTCCTTACTCTGGTGTCGTTATTACCCTGTTAACTTGAATAAGAAATTCCAAGGCACGCTCTCTAACAAAGGTTGCGTTTTATCCGTTTTTGTTTACTACAATTAGATAGACTAGGCATTATAAGAGTGAGCAAGAAGTTGTGGCTGCACTGGTAGTTTATGGCACATCTTATGTATCTACCTAGGCTAGCATTTAGGTGTATATAATGGTATAACAGGATGCTGCCTACCCACTTGTCCGGTTCAATAACGACCCAAAATACTGCGTAGACAGAAATATTCGGTGTAGAATCAAAGGCGATAAATACATGTCGCGGTCGATAAATGATGCCCAACCTACCTAACTCTTTAAGACTTGGTACTATCTATATACACATAGCGTGTCAAGCTATCCGAGAAACCCCTATTTTAGCTTTACAGTTAGACTAGAGAGGTAAAAGCTTAAATTGTCAGTTGATTTACCGTGGGCCAAGTCCCCTCCCGGACATGGATCTAGGATGAAAGAAAGATGGGTTGGACTGTTCAGACTGTTATAATGTGCATATACTGTACCCATACACTGTACGGGCTGTAGCCCATTGAACAGTGCAAGGTCCTTTATCGATATATAGTGGGTCTAGTAGATAGCTCCCCCAGTCCTTCTTAGACCGGTTTTGTTTAGATACCTGAGCTAGACTAGACCATCGTCATGAACCACCAGTTTTTGAATTCACTGGGCGACATCTTGGAGCTTGCTACGTGTACAATCGTCTCTCCCCACTTCCATCGTTTGCTTAAGATGAGGACATGAGGACGTGAAGACAAGTTATTGGTTGTGATTTCTAATTACCAGTCAATATTGCAACCCCGACAGCTATAGAAGAGGACTACATAAGCTTTGCTATCGAACAACACTGGAGACAGAGCTTCTACACTACCGACCACGTTATCGCGACGACGACTACACACGACGATGCTATCAATATGGACCCGACAATTACCATAGCCCCATCACCGGCACAGTCACTTGAGGCAGCAAGGACGACACCGATTGCAGAACTATGTCCCGATGTTGCAGACCCTGCTACCCACGCAGTTGGCGGTGTGGTCACGATCACATGGCCATACAATAAAGTCGAAGGCACATTCGCCTTCAACCTCGCTGAACCTAACTTCCGCCTCCGTCGTAACAAGGGCCAGGTCCGAATCGATTTTACAGGCAGAGCTGCTAAAGCTGCTGGAGATTGTGGGCTGGGTAGCAACGACGAGGTTCTCATAAGTCTGGCTGGTGCCGCTTGGGAGGCTGAAATAGCAAATAAACGACGAAGTCTGCCAGGTGCTGACATTGGGTGGAGGCTAGTCTTCTCTGACTACTTGCTCCTTAGGATAAAACGAGCCGATACCAGCAAAATTGATCTTGTCGTTGTTAACGAACAATCACATGAAGATGAGGCAACTCTAGATTCTACACATACTGAACCACTTGCTCCGACGAAATCGAACTCTCCATTTGCCCCTCTTTCTCCTATTCGGTTCGCGTCACCGGTGCGGGAAACAAATACCAAGCAGTTCAATGATGGCGAATTCGCTTCACCTGCATTTGTCAAGAGGGCCAGAATGTCATACGGCTCGTTGTTTGAGGGTGGCTTTGATGTCTTCCAGGAAGATGGTGCTGTAGAGGGGAGGAGACGCAAGCGGACCAGATTCGGTCGGGACAGCAGTGCATGGCGATATACTAGCAGGTCTCCAACCCCCGAATCTGCTGCATCGCCATCCAAGGGTGCTGATGAGCAGATTAGCTCCCCAACCAGAGTCGTTAGTTCTCCAACCATGGTAGAAATGGGTGAAGAAGCATGGCAAACCATGGAATTGGTCCAGTCTCCAGCTCCGCCTACTAGCACTTTTCAGGATGCAGAGATAGATATAATCGCGCCAGAACAAATACTAATAAACGACGCGCCTACTGATACGCCTACGGAAGCCGCAGCAGAAGCCGCAACAGGTCGGAGGACGCAAACACCACCTTCGGATAGTTGGCCCTCAGAATCAGCAGGAGAAGCAACTATTCAAAACACGCCCGCTCCTATTTCCAGCGATGTTCCATCTCCCGACTTCGGTGCTCCTACGTCTCATTCTGACAAAGAACTGGGTCCTACGGGATACAATTTTACAGATGGCGCGTGGAACGTAGGTATAGCGCGGTCCGCTTTTGAGCCTCGGCACAAAGCCTCGTCTGCTCTCTTGCGTGAAAATGAAGCTTTCGCATCCTCAGGCTTCAAAAATATCATATCGAGTAATCAGCCGACATTCGATGAATCCAACGACTTAAGTCGATCGATCCCAGGGGGTGGCGAAAATCAGGAGTCTATCAATGACGGTATAATCCATTCGACCGAACTCGACGTTCCAGCGTTCAGCTATCCCCCACTCGGGGCCGTCGAGGATACCCACGATCAGGCTATTAACGACGAAGCTTTGACGAATTACCCCACAAGTTATTTGGAGGATAACCCCCCGTTTCAGCCTAGGCAGACGATAGAAGAACAAATACCCCAGGGTTTGGAAGCAGCTGAAACGGGACAAAGTTCATGGGCCACGGTCAACCACAGCCCTCAGGTCCCTATAATACCCTCACCGGATCGTCTTGGAAATAGAGATGGAGACACACCAGAACAAGCACTTGTTATCGACGAGAGTGACTCGGATGCCGATTCTGATATTGAAGCAATTGCGATGGAGGATGCTGTCGATAATAGCCGTGCCTATACACGAGATATATTTGACGATGCGGAAGCTGAAGATGAAGTTGACGCGCAGTATTCTGACGACGATGAGCCTGAGTATGATGAGGACGAGATGGGCGGCGACTATGACACACGAAATTATGAACAGCCAGCTGATGATGATGATGATAGCCATGACGAAGACCTTAAACCACATCAATTAGATCCAGAGTTTGGTGACGGCGAGAGTTGGGATGAAGAAGAACAAGAGGAATTTCCTGACGAAGAGGATGAGGGTGAATATGAGACGGATGAGGAGATAGCCGAACCCGGCCCCCAACGTACGGTACAAGCGACCCCTACAGTGATTGATTTGATATCATCCTCGGAAGATGAAAATGAGGACGAGGACGAGGACGAAGACGAAGATGAAGAACGCGATGACAAAAATGCTGCAATCCAACAATCGAGCGCTCCCATAAATTATAGGGCATCTCCTGACTATCAACAACTGACCTCACAGGACGATCCTCCTCTGGTCCACATGAAAGACGAAGAATCCGAAATCACTTATCAAGCTGCTATATCCGAGGCCGACAGCTCTTCCGAGGCGAGTAATAAGAGTGACGAAAATATAGGCCCTCATAGAGAAGAGGACGCAGAAGACGAGGACGGAGATTATGATGCGAGAGAGGACGAAGAAGTGACTGTAAATGAAATGAAGCGGAACGCAGACGAGCAAGAGGAAATACACATGCTTGAGCACTCGAGCTATCAAGCAGAACGGCAAAAAGAGCTAGAAATCGAATCAAAGCATGAAGCCGAGCCTGATAACGATGCGACCATTGGCAACACGCATGATCGGGAAAATTCATCCTCTCACCAATCTCTGTCCGCAGTAGAGCTGCATGAAAATATAGGCGTTGAAACTATATCGGAGATTGGTAGCGAGGATTTAGCTATCGTACCCCTCTCCGCAGCTGACGGTCTTGAAGTGCTTAGCCGTGCAGTTGACAAAGAGTCAGATGCCCAGAGCCACAGTGTGTTTGTCGAATCTACCGTGGGGAACGCTGTTACAGAACCCACTATCAACGAACAGTTACCAGCTATACCGCCTGAGGATAGCAGTATCCAAACTCAACACTCCTCTAATGACCAACAAATGATAGTTTCTGAAGGAGCGTCAGAGATTTCCACGCAGAGTATCGGAGAAAATCAGCACGATCAGACAGCATCAGCGAACCCCGACACTCTACACCTGCCATTATTCGCCAGCGATGATAAATTCAAAATTACTGCGCCGTCCTCGCCCCCCTTAACCCAATCATTTCGATCGCATATTGAAGACGATAAATCTGCATATGAAGAAATAACGATTACGTCGACATCTCAGTTGGCCACTGTGCAGCTTGAAACTCCCCTCGATACCCAGGTTACGGATTGTGCACCAATTGCCACTACAAACACTTCTGTTAGCATAGAAGAGTCGTCCGAGCTATATACGGCTATTGAGCAACAAATTCTTGATGACATGGAGAGCTCTATTTTAGAAAAGCCAGTGGAGGACTTTGTGCCGCGCGATACCAACACCTATATAGACAAAATCGGCGTTCAGCAAAAACGTGATAGTGGTCTAATCGTAGAGCTTCAAGCGCATCCAACTCCAGACAAGCCACCTACCGTTTCATCCCCAGCCCTCAGCTTCCAGACCCAAGTCGATGACGAGGAACTCGTCTTGCCCGACGATTTAGAACAAACACAAGAAGACAACCAGGTTCCTCGGAAATCTTCTCTCAGCTATGATTCCAATGCATCGGACACAGACAAGTCTTTCGCATCACACCTAGATGTTGATGAAGAACTTCAGGCTAGCATTCTGGAGCACTCTCAACTGGAGGAAAATTCCATTCAGGATCTCGATGACGAAGATAATGAGAGTGTCCAAATTGACCCGAGTGAGGCCTACACTGAGTCAGAATATACAGGCAAGGCAGAGACAGTATCGTCTTCGTTGCAAGAAAATACCCCGTCAAGGCAGCTTGCTGACGAGATATCTACACAACTGAGGCGGAACTTCGTGTCGCGGGGCAGTAGCTATGAAGAGGACTCAGATAGTTCGATGCGCAACGACCCGAGCGTGCATCTAGCACGAGTAGCTAATGCTGCCAAGAGAGGAACGAGGAAACGTGCTGCATCTACTCCCCTACATCACCCACGTAAAAGAATGATGCTAGATGCCCGTCGCAGTCCAACTCCCGAAACCGATTACTCGAGTATACGACTCGCAAGGGCTTCTCTCACGAGCCAAGCATCAAGGTCCGAAGAAGAAAGTTCTTCTATGACTGCCGCCAAGCTGCAGCTGGCCCGTCATCTCCGCGATGAGCTTCCAGATTGTACATCCTTAGAGGCCTTGCGTCAGCACCTCACCAAGTCACTTGATGTGATTGCAGTCGCAGTTATGCAGCCTCCGGACCCACAACGAGCTAAGAATGGTCCGAGGGAATACATGATGTCGTTTACAATTGCCGATTACACTATCGGGCCGTATGCTGTCGTCGAAGTACTCATTTACCGTCCGCACAAGGACACGCTCCCAGTGGTCAAGTATGGTGACATTGTACTTCTCCGGAATTTCACTGTGGTGTCTCTGCCGAACAAAGGTTATGGATTACGGACCAATGACAGGTCAAGCTGGGCCGTTTTTGATTATGAGCATGAGCCGCCGCAGATTCGGGGCCCACCTGTTGAATACAGCTCAGCCGACGAGCTGTATGTGAGCTACCTCCGAGAGTGGTTCAGACTACTTGATGTCAATGCGAGAGCAAAGTTAGAGCGGGCCAACAAAAAACTCATTAGTGCAGGCAAGTCCAAATAGGAAGGGACAGCTTTGGGCACGATTGATGATAGCCGCCGTCTAAAATCCCTTCGGCATTCATGTCGTGTTATGTAATAGTCCTATTTTTATGAGGCGTTTAGCGACCGTGTACCGATTAACGAGAAGATAATGCCCTCAAAAGCCGCAAGAACTCTGGTATCAGCTAATCAGTAGCTTATACGAGATTAATCCATATTTCGCTACAGCAATGCCATATTCATTTCGCGGAGCAAGGTGCCTGTATGCTCTACACTCTCCACAGGGTTAGACGTCTTCACGTCAAGCCTTGATGGTCTTCATTTTCAGATATCTTCAAGACATGTAAAAACTTTACGACAAATAGTCGGAAAACTCCAAGGTTCTACACTCAGCCCCGGTGGTGCACTGTGAACACGAGCATGGGAGGTGGCATTCAGCTTTTATCTGTAGTGACTAGTAGTAGGGACGGGTATCAAAGGGCTAGTCGAATCTACAAGGTATTGCTAGTAGCTGTAGCTAATCGTAATTGCAGGTAAATTTTACATCTCATGATGGGGTAATTCGGGATTGTCACCAGGTATCTGGCGGCCTCATAAAATATGAGTTTCTAGATGAGGGCATTCAGTTATAGCACTTGACTTGATAGGAAGGGAGCTTCAGGAACGATCGCTTGCCTAAGTTCGTACCTACAGCTATGACATGTGTCAATGACGCATCTCGGAGAGTCAAAATATGGGCTACGGTGCGCGGTTACTAGCATAAATGACATCATCGACAGTTGGGTTCTCAGCATGGTATCTACCACCTCTTACGCAGCAGCAGATAGATAGTCGGCATCTGCATTCTGCACAGTCCATCGGAAGAGGAAGAACATTCCAGCGATTTTTTGATCCGTCCACGATGATGGCCTGCAGATCTCTCCGCTTTCCTCACTACGTCATGAGTTGTTTGTCAGAGTAAGAATGGCTTGAGTGCAAAGGATATGTTACAAAGCAGGTGGGCAGCATCGACGGAATCAATAATCAATCGAGATCTCGCAAAATAGCCTGACGGCTGGCACCCACTTACCCCACAAAATGCCGTTTCCTAGTGTTCTAGAACTTTTGAGGCTTAAACTTGTGTGGTTCTGGCTGATGCACCCGGACATGATGCTCCAGGAGTGCGTAGTGATGCTGTCATAGTGGGAGAAAACATTGAAAAGCTGGCCAATCGGAGCTTTTTTGACAACAGCTACCCCCAACTCGGCATTGTTTCTGATTGGTGCTAATCCACTGATAGGTCCAGCATAGGACATAACGCCAGGAACAGCTTCACAATAACCTTAATAGTAGTGGCGATGTTCGTACCGAATTCTATGAGCTACGGGTAGAATGAAGGGGTTTTCTGGGCGGGATTGTGATAGAATCGCATGCGTAAAGAGAATTGGGCTTGTGATAACATGGTAAACTGAGCGAATTGCCATACTGGCCTTGATGTTTCGCATATCTCGCGCTCTGTCTTATCCTGCAAGCCTGCAGGAGAGAATGCAGGTGAATATGAAATGACGTCAACTGTTCAGGAGATTCTGAGTTCGGTTGGCAAAGTAGCTCGGCCTGACATGGGGGAATTTCTTCTCTCTGTATGTGGAACATGCCTAGGCAGGCCATACAAATAGCTTATGACGTAGTATATTTGTGCACATGATGGGACGTACCTGCTAAACTGATCCACTGTCTGTATGTAGGGAAGGTTTGAAGACGATGATGTATGTACTTGCCTCTTGTTTGAGAGCTGAGATTGTCCAGCTCATAGACTTGTCATTTGCTTATTTAAATCCCATCTCCCACCCTCTCACTACAACCTTTCTTCCTCTCATCAACACACCAACAATAACTTCTACTACTACTACCTCAGAATCAAGAATTCAACAGATCACACTTTCATCCCCTACAAACCAAACATCACCACAATCATCAAAATGGATAACGTCAAGAACGCCGCCAACTACGTTGCTGACTCTGTCAAGAGTACGACATCCCACCCTCCTTCAAAATCGTGACTCGTTTCGTTGCTAACCCATCCACAGGCGCTACCAACACCGGCTCCAAGGAGGCCAACAAGCAGGTCGCCAAGGACAGCGATGCCTCATACAGCACACGGTAAGTCGGCGCCCAGAGTAGCATGCCCTAACATCCAGTACACATTAGCTAACCCATCAATAGCGCTTCCGCTGCTAAGGACGCCGTGGGAGACAAGTTCAACGAGCAGAAGAACGACAAGTCAGCCGAGCTCCACAAGGAGGCTGCTAAGCACTAAGCTACTTCTTGATACGAATCCTTTCGGTCGCCAACCGAGTGTACGTTTAACGGGATCATGATTTGGGACAAAGCATTTCCTTTCGGTCGTGGAATGGTATGGGATACGGGTGGATGCTCCCTCTAGGAGATACCTTACGATACGCTCCATATACCCCTATGATAGCTTAGAATAAAGCCCCTTGTTCATCACATTGTTGCCGTCTTCGATTCTTGTTTGTGACATATGCTCTAAGCTCTACGTTGCTACAGGATGTCCACAATGTCTGATCAATCGTAAATCTACACGATGAATATGCCCAAGGCGAACAATTGTATATAAAAAATTGCAACTGGCAGATAGAAACTTGAAAATATCTTTTAAGTACAGCTCGCAGTACATGCAGCTCGCAGCATATGTTTTGTCAATCGTCTAGCGCGCATTATTCGAACACTACTCGACACCCTAATCTGCCATTGTCTCTGAAATCTTCCCTCACAACTTCAACTAGACAATGCGAAACGGGCTCTCTGCCGCTTGTACCGATGTGTATACCGAAGCATGAGCTCTGCCTTGAGTGTATACACTGTGCGCGTCGTTAAGGTTAATAGTGAAGATGCATGAGCTACCAGCAGGTGCCTACCTTGGCTAAGATTGTCACAGATGCAACTTTATTTTCTAGCCCTACAATGCGAGGCGTCTCAGCCAGGCTGTAACATAATTCGCCACAGGAGCAGGGCGATTGTGCCTATAAATTGAAGTCCGTTCTTCTTACGCCTACTATTCCACCTAGTAACGAGCTGTCCCATCAGAGCTGAGCTGGACAAAGGTTCCCCAATACGCATACTGTAGTTCGTTTAGAAGAGATGTTGATCTTTAGCAGTTGTTCGCACAGCGGAACTTCAGGGCAATCAGGAAAGGACCTCTGGGCCTACCATCATAGGCCGTGTGAGATATACATGTAGCAGCTATGATTTTATAAAAGTAATTATAACACAACTTCCTTCGTACTGAGAAGAGCGACAGAAATTTCCCTTTTAGGAAGGTTGCCTATCTAGTCTGTTGCGCACAGGCCACTTTAGCTCAGTGATTTGAGTTTCAGGATAGGTACATACCCATCTTATGGCCTGTTGCCTGTCACATTATTCTCGGCACGCCTCTAATGCTTTCCCGTCCTTCCCTCATATCCGACATCCGCTCTCTAGCAGCCTCACCATCGCGCAATTGATCTCGTTCTGTCGCCTAGCCATCATGGATTACTTCAAAGAAAACCTACCGGCCGACCTCTTCGACCCAGTGACCCTCTGGTCGCTCGCCTCGACGGTCGCGATCCTGGGTGTCGCATATGGCCTGTCGCTGTGGGCGCTTGACAGCACCATCTCGAAAGCCCGCCGCTTCCTCTTCATCTGGCACGCCTTCGATGCCCTAATCCATTTCTGCCTCGAGGGCAGCTTCCTATACCACTCATTCTTCTCGTGGATGCCGCTGTCGAGCGTCTCGAACCCTTCTGCCCTGGCGCCGACTGCCTACAACTTCCTCGGCCACACGAACCGCGCGTACGGCCCCCAGGCTGGCGGCGACGCCCCCATGGCCCAACTGTGGATGATATATGCAAAGGCCGACCGTCGTTGGGGCGGTGCAGATCTGGTATGTTGGACGCCGTTTTGCTTACTCGATTATTTTTTTTCCCGTTCTCACTCCTCCTACCTACCCCTCACTCTCCCCTCACTTCCCCCCTCATGAACCACCGTCCGTGTAATCTCCTAGTGGCACTTCGCTAACGGAGCCCTCTCCTGCCGATAGGCCGTGATTAGTCTCGAGCTCCTGACCGTCTTCATCGCCGGTCCGCTGGCGGCCTACGTGTCGTACGGCATCGCCAAGAAGAAAGAGAGCGTCAACGTGATCATGGTCGTCATCGCGACCATGGAGATGTATGGCGGCTGGATCACATTCTGTCCCGAGTGGCTCGTCATGAACTACAACCTCGACCTCAGCACCTTCATGTACAAGTGGGTGTACCTGGTGTTTTTCAATGTCCTCTGGGTCTTCATCCCCTTGTATGCGTGCTACGTCGCCGTCTCCGATATGAACGACGCCTATGCCGTGAGGGCCAAGGTCAATGCCACGAAGAAGTCGAAATAAACTAGCTCTTGATCTTCAATGGGTGGATAGATGGACGAATAGGGCGGGATAGGTTGGCGATGGCTCGGGATTTTAAATCTAGGACTTGGTCGTATTTTAGCAAGCATTTGCTTCCATTGGTCCATTGGGTGATTCCATGAATAGTTACCAAGCCTCTAAATGTTGAATTGCACAATAGGGATCTGGCATTTTACTATACGGCTTGGAGCTCGAGTCCCCTCCGAGTCTCATCCAATATTCTTAATGGTTAGAGCTGGAGGGTATCTCAATACATGACCCTCTTTGTCCGGGCACGTACTGCGATCGCCTTGTTATACGTATATATATACTTGGGTCTTACTATTTCAGCTTCAATTCGTCATTTGCCGTGTCTAGGTAGTTGATTGCAGCCCTGCTGACGACCCCTCAGCTTCAGGGGGTGACAGAGACTCTAATAAGTTGTCCCTGTCCCCGCCCCCACGTTTTTCCTGTCGGTGTGTATGGTTTGGGGTGTCCTCCGAGAATCCGTGCGTAGACAGCCAGTTTGTTGCCGCTGTCTCGGAATTTTAGGCGCGAACTTTGATCCCCTCGGTCCAAGAGAAGGAGGTACCCAGGTAGTATGCATGATCCCAGCCAAAATTATTATTCTATAAGGCTGACTAGACGATAGTCGTCGAAAGCAAGATACCACATTCTTCACATGGGGCCTTAGGAAAACAATGGGCCCCTGTTCCATATTATACTGACGTATCATTTAACTCTTTATTGATTCAAGACCGTGAATGACTTGCCGGCACATATCGATTTCCCGAGACTCTAATTACGAGTGCCTGTACGTATATATCCCCGACAAATCCAGGAACGGTTAGCCCGGCCAATCTATCCAGCGCTCTAGGTAGGTATCTAGTCTAGTATCTCTCCATAACCCACATTCTCCTGCTCTGTTCCGGGATCGAATGTAGCAATTTTATTTCTGCCTTCTTGACAGCAACGTATCGATCGACGACGTCTTTCCCAAGCAAGTCGACCATGACGTCGTCGCGCTCGAGAGCCTCCAACGCCTCCTCGAGACTCGCAGGGAACTGCTCCACGATGCCCAAGGCGGCCCTCTCCTCGCCGCTGAGCGTCGCGGGGTCGACGGGGCAGTCGCGCCACGTGAACTCGTCGGCGCCCGCGGTGCCGGCGGAGATGATGGCCGCCAGGGCGAGGTACGGGTTCGCCATGCCGTCCATGACCTTGACCTCCCAGTGGCTGCCCTCGCACTTGCGCAGCGGCGCCTCCTTGTTGTGGACGCCCCACGTGGCCCAGCGACCGCCAGCCCAGATGCCGTCGGCCACGCGCTCGTAGCTCGCCGGGTGGGCGTTGGTAAAGGCGAAGAGGGCGCGGAAGTGCGCCAGCACGCCGCCGTAGAAGCGCTCGTAGACCCGCCTGTCGTCGCCGCCCGGCGAGGCGAGAGATAAGTGCACGTGCGCGCCGTTGCCGATGCCGCCGGGGAAGGGGCGCGGGTGCAGCGTGGCGCGCAGGCCGTGGCGCGCGGCGCCGCTCTCGACGACCTGCCGCGCGTGCAGCAGCGCGTCGCACGCCGCGAGGGGCGCCAGCGGCGCCAGCACCACCTCGAACTGGCCCGCGCCCGCCTCGGCGTGGAACTGCTCGACGCGCAGGCCCGCGCGCGCGAGCGCCGCCAGGATCTCGCCGGCGGCCGTGCCCGCGCTGCCGGGGGCGCCCCAGCCCGCGAGCGCGCGCGCCGCCGCGTAGGCGTGGCCGTCGTCGTCGCGCGAGAGGCGGCGGTACTTGGCCTCGGGGTCGCCCGTGCGCTCGAGCAGCGTGAACTCGACCTCGAAGCCCACCAGGAACGTCAACCCGCCGCCCGCCGCCGACGCGGCGTGCTGGATGGCGCGGTCGAGGATGGCGCGCGGACACAGGCGGGCGCGCGAGCCGGGGGAGGAGGGGGGGTCGGCGGAGGCGTCGAGGAGGTAGGCGGCGCAGCTGATGTGCTCGGGGGCCGGGCCTTGGCGCAGCGTCGTCCAGTCCGGCTGCAGCGTGTACATGCCGGTGCCCGTGACGCCCGGGACCAGGGTGTCGTTGGGCAGGATGCCGAGCATCGCCTTGCTGACGGAGAGCGTGAACGGCTTTGTGCCCGCCTCGAAACTCTCCCGGACCCGCTCGATGGGGACCACGCGGCACTTCGCGGACGAGGTGTAGTCGTGCCAGTAGATCCGGAGGTACCGCGCTCCGGATTCTTTAATCCAGTTAGCCGTCTGGTGTTCCGCGCCCCGGCCATTTCTCATGACGAGGTTCTTGGCTGGCTCGTCGCTGTCGCTGGCGCTGGTGCTGGCGCTCGCTGGTGGAGTTACGCCGTTCGCGTGGCGTGCTTGACGCTCCATGTTTGGCATCTCGCGGAATAGTGTTCCTTCTAAACAGTCGGTCTCTCGCTAGACAAGAATATTCTCGATACACAACTAGGTATCTGTGAAACCCAATACCTCACGTCCTCGAGAAGAAAAGGGATGCTGTTTGGAAAGTCCTTATATCCACGAGGTAAGGGATACTAATAGCGCTTGCCAATATCTGTCCGACTATTACGCATATAATATCGACTGTACTACCACCTACACAGTATCTGTCTCACCCCAATTGGCAAGGGAGAAATGAGATGAGTCTCACCTAGTTCCAAGCATGATTCACTGCGTATGGCATAGCGTCTAGTACCTAGTGTCTATATATTAGACATCCGAATAGGCCCTCATGTACGGAAGATGTATATTAATACTATATAAATGGTCAACCGAGAAGACTTTACTTAATACTATGTAGAAATCCTAGCATTTGCCTACACTACTGTATAGAGAACGCCTCACTGCTCCATAATAGATCGGTACAAACAAAAATGAACTACCTAGGTATTTCCGGGTTAGATCTACACTAGGAGGCTGCCTCCGTGCGGCTGATATGGGGCGGGATCTACCCGTAGCTTAACACTCCCGGTCCTGCTAACTTATTCTGGATGCACAGTGTAAAGAGTTCGGAGTACCTACTCATGGCGCACTTCACTTACGCATAGATACTTCTTGAGATACGTGTACTTAAGCAATGCATAATAGACAGGCTAACGATGAGGAAGAACAAGGGAATTTCGCTTTTCAGTGAAAAAAAAAAAACCTAAAAACCGGCCCAGATAGTGCATTATCGAATAGAGTTTCGGCTCGCCCGACAGTGCTTGTCTTCGTCGTTTTTTTCTTCTGGCGCCAGCTACCCCATGTCAAGGGTGAGACAGATCGCCAACAGCGGAAGCGAGCACTCGTACCTTCTTCTTCCCTGCGAGTATCTCAGCGTACGCAGGTAACGGGTTGGGCCTCTGCGAGGATTACAGAGACATTACGGCGTGTGAAGAGGAAGAGCTTAACATTACCCCTCAATTTGCGTTGGCCGCCGGGTACACGCATGCTAGTTTGACCAATAGTCAAGCGCTCATTCCGAGCGCGTATTATATCGAAGAAACACTGACGGTAGAGAGCCTGCACTTGGGATATGATGCAAGCCACGAGGAAAATTACCAGGGTGCGGTGAGACACATGCTTCCGTCTCCAGTGGTAGATATTCCAGTTCAAAGGAATATCTCAACGATTTTGTTGTTTTTGGACGGAACTGAAGAGCCAAGGTTCAACGAGGCTTTGCAAGGAGTGATAGATGATGTGCTTGGTGGCCAAGTGGAAATGGTTGAATAATCTGAGCACAGTGCAGCAAAAGGAGTCGTAGAACGGACGAAGGGGGGATATTCAATCAGGGAAGGATGCTAAACACAGACTCTGAGTTGTAGACCCAATGGTTTCATTTTGTGAAAACTTCAGAATAGAAAAGCGAAATATAGAAGACAATACATAATGTTGCAATTACTACCTTCTATCAAGGTCGTAGGCCTGCGACCGTACCGTTCGTAGACCTGTCGCAATTCTGTGTCGTGGCACTCATCACGGATTAGAAAAATGAAAATATTTAAATGAGGCATAACTACCTAGACAAGGCGGCGGGTCACGTGTGAAAAATGGAATTAGAAATTGGCACACTCGACACCGACACAGGAATTTCAGTTTGATCTGTGAGATTTCCTGCCTAACCTTCGCTTGTGTTCAGCTCTGCAAACCATTTATCCTGCAATAACGCAGCGGCTGTAGGCCTATCTCGGTAGTCAAATTTCATAAAACTCCAGATGAAGTCACGATCTTCATTGCTGATCTCTGTAGACGACGCCCGCCGAAAAAGACCTCGTGCTTCACTCTCATTCATGATGTTGATAAGAGCTTGAATCCTATCTTCGTCGATTCCTGGGAGAGTCAGGTATGTTGTGGGAAACGGTCCAAAGTACTTGTGAAAGTTTCGGACAATTCTGTCAATAAATAAAGGGTCCTTCGGGTCGCCCCCAGGCCAGAAGATATCGAAGCCATGACCATATAGTAGGGAGATAAGCTGGAACAGAAAAGCATAATCCGATTAGCACGCTGCTGAAATAAAGGAGAAAGAGTGATAACGCGGATTAAATCTCATCTTACCGTGGTTCCAAATGACCAGATATCATGGGCAGTCGTAAATGGCATCATCAACGTTGTTTCAGGGCTGCGGAAAACCGTTGTTCCAAGAGGATATCCATTGGTGGCCTCTATGCTATCTGTAGAGACAGCGTCGCCAAGGTCCGCAAGGCAGACATCTGTGAAGCGAATGTCGCTACTGGGACACAAATTGACTAGGATGTTACCCGGCTTTACGTCTGAAAGCACAGATTAGCCCAATATCAGTTCAACCACGGTCTGTAGGTATGCTATAAGGAAGACAAACCAGTATGGATATATCCGTTCGCATGGAGGGCACACAGTGCTTTTAATACGCGGGATCCAAGATACTTGGCCTCTCGCGTTGAAAGTCCCTGTTTCTGCGAGATCTCCCCGACGTGACAATCGTAGTGTTTGAGGACAATGGCTGGAGGGTTCGCCGAATCTGTGACCTCAATCTCATCGATTAGAGGACGAAATAGAGCCGTATCATGGAATCGTCTCAGAAGGTCTCGCTCGTTGTTAATTCGTTCGGGCTTGTCGCATTTGATGACAACTGTCCTGTTGACAGCATTGCTAACGTGATACAAAATGGCTCGTTAAAATATCGGCAAGAAATATGCGATAGTGCGCTTATAGGCAATAGAATCCATGGATGGTTGAACTTACGTTGCCAACCAAGTGGTTGGGTAGAGCTGTTTTGTGATTGTATACACGCTCAACCCTCCCTTTATGCGTTGGCCAATCTGAAATATGGATGAAGCCATGAGGTATGGTGTTGTAACATCGAGGTTAGTGGTTAGCTTGGTCAAAAAATATATCTACGACACGCTTGAAGGTGGGCGGATATTTATTTGGCGGAATCAACCAACAGGCACAAGGCAGAATAAGCTGCCACTAAAAAGCGCACGGGCCGAGCTAGAACTACATAAGCGCTAAACATAGCTACATATTATTAGATTTGGGCCCTTAGATCCAAGCTTACGGCTTGCAACCCCACCTGCGACCCCATTTGCAACCCCACACACCTGTATACCCCTTGCCACGCACACATATAATTTAGCCTTTTTTCCCTTCTTCTTTATCTTAGAGTTTTTAGTTAATAGAATCAATCGACTAGCTTCCATGCTTTCCACAATCGTGACACAAACCACTAAGACATGTCCTGTCAAAAAGGTACAAGATACCAAGATGTCTATATTGGTACTCGGCAGGCTTATATTAGTAGGTCGGTCGTTGAGTCGTTTGGTCGTTGTTGTGACAAGCGTCACACTCGGTAGGTTTATAAATTCATTTTATCCACAACACCTTTGTGACTCATGTTGTTTCTGTTGGCACTTCATCTAACCTAGTAAGAGTTTTGAGTTAACCCCTTACGTCTTATTGTTAGATCTTACGGCCTTAATGTTAGTTCCATATACTTCATGTTGGCTGTAACCGTCCAACATCTACTCACTAAAGTGGGTACGGTGGCTTGAAATGTCACATATCCAGACCATCTATCCTATGTATATACATCCCTCGTGATTCATGTTGGTTCAGTTGGAACTTCACTGATCTAGCAAATGTTCATAACTAGGTACTCGGCTCTTATCGTTCCAACATACGCCGCTAATGGCGTTCTAAGACTCTTGATGGCGGCTCGTCATTTGTCGATGCTGTTATGTTTCCGTCTGCTTGAGAAACCAACATCATCACCCCACTACTGTTGCCTATTCTCATGCACCCGTAGCGATGCCAGGGCGTCTTTATTCTGCGTAGCCATCTGCAAATTGTATATATAGTGATGTTGGCCACGCAGAGAGTAGGAGCGTGGTCAAAATCAACTCTCACGTACTCATATTACGGCGCAATAGTTACCGTTGCCTTGTGATTGAAAGCTTTGCATCCGGGAACCATTTCCCCTGAGTTTGTACAAAGTATTCTTGTGTTGTATAATGAACTAACCGGACAATGCTGCTTTTTTCATCAACAGTTACTAGCCCAGCGCATACAGAAACGACGTTTTCGATTTGTGGAAGGTTATTTTTATTAAGTTTCGGTTGATTGATTTCTACAGCAAGTGCATGTTGGAGTTTCAGTTTTGTCAGTGGCCTTTTTATACAGGTTATCTACGACAAGACTTGATTAGTGCGTTCTGCTTACTTTTGGAGCTGTTTTTGGATTCGTTTTATAGCGTCTTTGTAAGCAGTGTTATAAGCATTTGACCCAGTTGCTAGATTTTGTAATGCTGTCTGTATAGCTTTAGGTGTATTTTTGCCTATTAATGATTTAAAATGGAGTTGCGCAAGCAAAAGCTTAAATGAATGAGCATGAGCAACATCATCCTGAGATATACATACATTCCTTTGACAGCCTCTGTTATGCTTGTTATAATTTTATTTTGAAGCATAGGTTGATCGATGACGATTTTCGGAAGCTTTAATAGACGTCTTTGAAAATATTTCCTAACATTGTCCTTAGTTGCGCGAATCTCTATTAATACACTACCTTGAAAATGGTTGACAATCTCCGGTGTAAATTTTGAGGTTGCGAAAATATTTACTCCGGTTTTTTTCTGGAGGTTGAAGATTGTAGACAGAAACTTGGTACGGCAGCCATTAAGAGCTTGGCACTCATCAAGTGCGTCGACAATGATAAAAAACCTAGAATTCTGAACAATAATTGATTCGAGAGCTTTGGAAACCTCTTCCAGAGATGGCCTAGTTTTTTTTGCATTGTGCTGACCGTGGAGCTCTTTTAGACTGTGTGGTAGTGAAGCCTGGCTTTGAGCTAGCTGCTTTATTAGACTGGATAACAAGTTCTCGAGAGTTTGCTCAGTTTGACGCTTATAGTTGCAATAGATATAAGCTACTGCAGTAGTAATCTCGTTGTTGAACCTTTTCTCGAGATCTTCTACAACGATTGAGGCTAGAATCGTTTTTCCAGCTCCAGGGATCCCTGGGCAGAACAGTGTCTTGTTTGGCTCTTTTATCCAGTTCTGATACCCTTCGGAGTCAAGCAGCCATTGTCCTGTCCCTGGTTGTCGTCTACTGAGGTAGTCAGATTGTTGTGGCCCATAATCAGTCGGTATAAGCCAGTTGAGGATTTCAAGGTCTTCCTTCTGGTCTACGTGACGTCTTGTATATGCAATGTTTTGGTCAAGAGAAGATAAAGCACTAGAAACTATAAATGGGATTAGAAAAATGATTCAACGTAGAACGGTAATTACTGTTGAAAATAACTAACTGCCGTTGAGTACAGCACCCAGTTTTTTCTGAGCCTCGACCTTACTTGGCGCAATCTCGTAAAGGAGATCTTTTGTGTAGGCAGCAGCTGTCATTGCTGCATGCCCTTGCCACAACTCGTTTTTATGGGTATCGGAATAATTAGATATACCACGAATAATAAGGAAGGGGAATTGATTTAATAATCCTGCAGCTTCTATCTCGAAGCACAACACATCCTTCTCTGCCGAAAGCTGATCGCGGATTAATGCGTCTCTCATCACTTGGTTGGAGGAAGCAATAAGGCCGTAGTGTATTGCGGGGTCATCCTCGTCTGCTGCACGCGCTTCTCGCGAGATTAAACTCGACGAATCATCTCCACAATAAAGCACACAATTATCCTCGGGAGAATGAGTGACATGGGCTTTATAAAGACGGTCTGTACTAGGGCTCGGTCGTTGGTACTCTTTCCGCAGTCTGGTATTTCTATCAAGAACGCCTGCGACATCCTCTTTAAGCTGATGTCCCTTTCTCGAATACCTGGCTTTAAGTGTAGACACTGCCGTCATAATAAATGTCGGCGGTTTGTTCAAGAACCCGGTAGATAGGAATGCTTTGTTTTGGATAGTTTTCCCGAAGTCGAACTGGTATACAGCACCGTTTGCAGAGCCGGCAGAACTGACTACAACATCGCCTAAACGGATATCGTGCCTCGCGGGAGCTCCACCACCAATACCTACCATAAAACCAGCTCTGAGGTTTGGAAAG
The DNA here is from genome assembly GCA_022495175.1 of Hypoxylon argillaceum. Lineage (NCBI taxonomy): Eukaryota > Fungi > Ascomycota > Sordariomycetes > Xylariales > Hypoxylaceae > Hypoxylon > Hypoxylon argillaceum. The sequence continues at coordinate 5,648 of MU378374.1, read as the reverse complement.
CTGCGTATCATATCTTTAGCAGCGTTTGCAGCATTAACAAGTCCATATTCGCCGTGGGGCAATGTAGCAATAACGACATTGTGCTTTCCAACACGACCTAGAGTATAGCTGTTGTTATCATGCGCGGGCAGAGAGTCTGGTTTTCCGTGTTCTTCGTCGAGGAACTCGTGGGCGGCTACGGCTTCTACAAGGAGGGCGCAAAGCCAGCCAATTGTGTATTCGTGAGGGTGTGGCATTGCGACGAAGGAGAGCGCAACCGAGTCCTAGAACAACCTGTTAGGCTATGTGAATGAGTCTCTTTGACTCCGTAGGCTTACCTTTAGTAGATATGCGTGAGAAAAATGGCAGGAGCTTAGGCTGTCGCCTCCTTAGGGATATAATTCCCTGTCTGTTAATGAACCGACTCTGGTACCAGGTAGATTGCTGGAAATTGAAGCAGAAGAGTCCGCTGCACACTCTATGCAGGTGGGCGGTGGTGTTTTGATTAGGTCGTAAGCGCCCATTGCAGCCTGCATATCCAGCTGTACTGCGTCGTGCCGCGTTGCCTTCTCCTCATCTCTCATCTCTACTCGCGCAGACTAACCATACAGGGGTGACAGATTCGAATATGCAGCTAGCAGCGGTGGCCGGGGCAGTATGCAGGCAGTGGTGCGTTGAGAAATTGACCAGGGAGCGCCATCTTGCCCATACGCAGTAGGTAAGGCGATGGCGGCGTTGGATGTGCTGAGTTCACAACTACGTAGAAAGCAGTTCAACAATGCAGGCTACGAAATTGTCGGGATCGAGTACCAGCGCTTAGGCTACTAGGTATATTGTACATATCATTCTTGAAGGAATTTCTTCTCTCCTTCTGTTGGATTTGAGCCTCTCTTAACGAGCCTGAAGCTCGTGCGTAGGAGGCGCGTATTAATTACATAAGTAGTATAGCTAGTATTAAGTAGTTTGTATAGCATACTAAAAAAAGCTTGTTAAATAATTTTTTTAAATTAAAACTAATTATTAATATAACAATAAAGCATATATATTAAATTTAATAATTAAAAGTTTTATTAATTTTTATATTTTATTAAAAAATAAATTATATATATATAATTAATAAAATTATTAAAATAGTAATTTTTATTATAATTATTTTTTATTTTTTTAATAACTTTTATTTATAAAAAAAAAACATTATTATAAAAGTTTATAATAAAAATTTATAAATTTATTTAATTTTTAAACTTATATAAACTTTTTAATTAAAATAATTAAATATATTAATAATAACAAAATTTATAAATATAAATATTAATTTTTTTAATATATCAATTATTAAATTTATTATTTTTTAATAAATATTTTATTTAATTATTAAATAAAATTATAATATAATAATAAAATATTATAATATTTATTAAATAAAATTTATTAAACTTATTAAATAAATATATAAAATAATATATTTTAATTATAAATTAATATATATAAAAATAAATAAAACAATTAATAAATAATATAATAAATTAAAAAAGTTTAATATAATAATATAACAAGTTTTTAAGTTTAAATATAAATAAAAATATAAAAACTTTATATATTTAATAATAATAAAATTTATTAAAAACTTTATTAAATAAAATTATTAAAATAAATATTAAAAATATTAATATTATTAAACTTTTTAAACTTATTATTAATTTTAAAAAAACTTTTTAAATTATTTATTTTGTTTAAATTATTAAATTTTAAAATGTTTATAATATTAAAATTATTAATAATATATTAAGTTATTATATTATAACTTTTAAGCTATATTATAAAATAATAGTTTTAAATATTATAAAAACTAATAAAAAATTTATAAAAAAATATTTTTTATATTTTAAAAAAAACAAAATAAAAATAAACTTGTTAATTAAAAATAATAAAATTATTAAAAATAGTTTTATTAAAAAAAAAAAAAGTAAAAACGTTGTAATAATTTTAAATAAAATAAATAATAAAAAAATATTTAAAAAAACTTACAAAATAATTTTTATAAACATTTTAAAACAAATATTTATATAAAAAACAAAAAAAAAAATTTAATATTATTAATTATATAATATATTATAAACATTATTTAATAATTAAATATTAGTTTATATTTTTTAAAAATAAATTTAATAATTAAATTTTAAATATAACTATTGAAAAAATTATTAAATTATAATTAAATATTAATAAAATAATAAAATAAATAATAAAATATATAAAATAATAATATAAAAAAAAAAACTTTAAAAAAATAAATTTAAAATTATAAAAAAAAAAAATTAATTTTTAAAATTTTTAATAATTTAAATTAAAAATATTTTTAATTTATAAAAAAAAGCTTGTTAATTTATTTATTAAAAAATTTAACTATAATAAATTTAAAAGTTTTTTTTTATTTTTAATATATTAAATTGTTTTTTAAATTTAAAAAAAAATTAACTTTAAAAATATAATAATAATAAAAAATAATATAATTTAAGTTATAACTAAGTAGCTAAACTAAATAGCATTTAAAATAACACTTGTAGCTAAAGTAAAGCTTTTAGCTTATATATATAACTTATTATATATTTGTAAATATATATTTATATAAACTAAGCTTAAAATAGTTTTTTTTTTTTTTTTATTTTACAATTAATATATAAATAATATTTTATTTGCAAATTTTATTTTATTTAAATATATCAATTATAACAATTATAAAATTTTTAATATATTATAACTATAAAACTTTATATTTAATTAAATTAATTCAATTAATTAAATTGTTTATATAATAAATATATTAATTATTTTTGTTAATTTGTTTTATTATATAAATATTTTAAATAATAAAAGTTTAACTATTTTTTTAAACAACTTTTTAATTGTTAAATTTAATTTATTTAATTTTATAAAATATTATATTTAATTTAATAAAGCTTTTAAAACTAATTTTTATTGCTGATTTTTTTATATAGCTTTAATAACTAATTTAATATTTTTTTATATAAAAAAATATAATAAAAATAACAACTTTATTAATAAAAAAAAAAAAAGTTATAATTTATAAAAAGTTTTAATAAAATATTAAGTTTTTAAAATTTTTTAAAAAATATTAAAACTTTATAATAAATAAAACTTATTAAAATATTGTTATTTATATATATAAATTTGTTAAAAAATACTAAATAAAAGTTTAAAATTTAAAATTTTTTTTTATAACAATTATTAATATAAACAAAATTGTTTATTTCGATTTTTATAATATTATAAATATTTTTATTTTTTATAAAGCTATAAAAACTAATTAAACTATTATATTTAAAAAAGTTATTATTTAAAATTTAAATTATAAAATATATAATTTAATAAATATTAATATATATATATAAAAATAAAAATTAAATTAAACTATTGTTTTTATAATTAAATATATTAAGTAAATTTAATATAAAACTATATTAAAAATTAAATTAGCTATAATAAAATTAAACTAAATTAAATAAATTTTAAAAAAAAAAAAAACTAAACTAAATAAAACTAATTAATTAATTAATAATTTAATTATTTAAAATTAAATTATATTAATAATTATTAATTAAATTATTATAACAAGTATTATTAATTAAACTATTATATTTTATATTACTATTAATATAATAAATTTTAATAATTTAAAATGTAAAAAGTTTATTAAAATAAAAGTTATTATTTTTTATAATAATTTTAAAAAAAACAAAATAAATTTTAAAATATAACTTTAATATTAATTTAATTGTTTATTAATTAATATAAATTAATTTATAAATAATATTACAAAAATAAATAATATTAAGTTTTATTTAAATAATATAACTGTTAATAATTTATAATTTTATTTAAAAAATATATATTTAAAATAAATTATTATATTTATAAAATTATTAAAACATTTAATTAAACAATATAATAATTTAAATAAAAAAAAAAAGCTTAAATTAAATAAAAAAATTATAAATTAAAAAAATTAAAAAATTTTTAAATTTTTAAAAACTAGTTTATATGTTTAATTAATAAATAGTTTTTTTTTAAGTTTTAATAAAAAAAAAAGTTTAATGTTTAATTTATAAAACAAATTAAAAATTAAATAATATTTTAATATTTAAATAAAAAAATAATATATAAAAAATTTATATTTTAATATAAATGTTTAGTTTATATTTTAAATAAAAATAATATATTAAATAAATAATATAAAAAAAAACAAAAAAAACAATTTAAAACTATTTTAAGTAATAAAAGTATTAAAACAATTAATATATTTTTTAAAAAAATATATTTAAAGTTTATAAAAAAAAAAATTAATTAATTTATAAAAAAAAAAAAATATTTTATTTATTAAAAAAAAAGTTATTAAATTTGAAAATATTTTTAAATAAATAAATTTATAATAACTATTATTAAAAATTAAAAAATTAAACTATTAATTATATATTTAAAATATAAAAATATTAAATAAATTAAAAATTAAAAATAAAAAAAAATTTAATTTTAAAATTATTAAACTTTTTTTTAAAAATGTTATTAAATAAATTAATTATAAATAATATAAAAAATTTTTTAATATTATTTTTTAATAAAAATTTATTTTTAATAACTATTATAATAAAAATAAATAAATAAATTTTTATTATTAAAGCTTTAATTAATATAAAAATAAATAAATATATTTTTATAAATATAATATTTATTAAAAAAATTATAATAAAAATAAATATAACAATTTATAACAATTTTATTAAATAAACTATAATTAAATATAATATTAGTTTATATTAAAAATTAACTAAGCTTTAATAATAAATTTTTATTTATAAAAATATATTTTTAAAAATGTTTTTTTTTTATAATTATTAATATAAAATATAATTTTTTAATTAAAAAAATGTTTTATAAACAATATAATATTTTAATAAATTGTAAACAGTATTATTATATTTTTTTATTTTTAAATAAAAAACTTATAACAAATAAAAAAATAAATATAATAATAAAAATATTTAAAAAAACTATATTATAAAAAATATAATAAAAAAAGTTTTTTAAATTTTAAACAAACTTTTTATATAAAAATATATAAAAAATAAATTATTAATTATAAATAGTTAAAATAAAAAAAACTTTTTTATTACTGCTAAATTTATTTAAAAAAATGAAATAAAAACATAATAAATAAAAACTATATAAATTGTAAAAAAATGTAATAAAATAATATAAATATAAGTTATTAATAAATATTGCTATTATTAAAGCTGTTTTTTTTATAAAGTTTATTTATTATAAATAAATTAAACTATATATTATTAATATTAATAAAATTAATATAATAATTTAAAATAAAAAATATAATAAAATGTTTTTTAATAAAAAAAACAAAAAGCTAAAAAAAAAAGTTTAAAAATAAGTTTTAAAAAAATATTGTTTTTTATTCTATATATTTAATAAAATAAATTTAAACTAATTATTATTAAATCGATTTATAAATTATTAAATCGATTTTATTTTTAATAAAATTATTAATAATTTAATTAATTACTTTTTATATAAATTATTAATTAAAAAATTAAAAACTATAAAAAAATATATAATAAAAAATTTATATAAAAAAT
>MU378373.1:0-36191 GCA_022495175.1 Hypoxylon argillaceum | reverse complement strand
TAAAAAATTAAATATTAATTAAATATTTTATAATTTAATAGTTTTATAATAAATTAAAAAAAATTATTAATATATATATTATAAATAAATTAAAATATTTGTTTTTTTTTTTATAAAAAAAAAATTAAAAAATATAATTTGTTATTTTATAAACTAAAAAAAAAATAAAAAAAATTATAAAAAAAATAAAAACTATAAAAAAAACAAAAACTATTAAAAAAACTATTAAAAAAAACAAAATTAAAAAAAAGTTTAAATTTATTAAATTAAAAAACTTTAATTTTAATAAAAATTAATTAATTTTTTTTATATTTATATTTAATTTTTTATTTTTAAATAATAATTTAAATTTAATATTTAATTTATTTTATTACAATTTAAATATTATATTTTTTAAAAAATTTATATATATTAAATTAATAAAAATTTTATATAACTTTTATTTTTAATTATTTTTATTATTTTTTTTATTTTTTAATTAATTAGTTATATTTATTAACTAATTTTTTTTTTTTAATTTAATTATTATAAATTACTACTATTTAAATATAATATATTTAAATATAAAGTTAATATTAAATATAATTATATTATAACTTTAAATTATTTTAATAATAATTTTAATATTAAAAAAATAAAAAATTTAATTTTAAAAAATATTAAAAGTTTATATTATTAATTATAAAAAAATAAATCAATTTAATAAAATAATTTTAATTTATTATATTTATAAAATAATAAAATTAAAACTAATATAAAATTAATATATAAATTATTAAAAAAATTAATAAAGTTTTTTATAAAATTAAAAAATAAAAATAATAATATAAAACTAAACTATTTATTAAATTAAATAAATTAAAAAAATTAAATTAATTTATATATTAATTTTTATATTTATTATTATATTTTTAATTTATTAAAAAATTTATATTATATTTATTTTTATTTAGTTTATTTTAAATTAAAAATATATTAAAAACAATTATATTTTAATTAAAAAAAATTAAAACAATATAAATAATTTAATTATATAAAAATTAAATTAATTAAATTATTAAAATTTAGTTTTTTTTTTATTTATTTAAAATAATTAGTTTATTATTAATTAAAAACAATTTATATATTTTTAAACAGTTTTTTTTAAAAGTTTGTTATATTTAAATATATATTTATATTATTTATTTATTATTTTTTTAAGCTTTAAATCTTTAAAAGTGATCTAAATAACATTGTGGTCGGTTCTTTAGAGTGCGTAGTGTGTGTGTGCTACATACTTCGTTTCACTATCATCTGCCAAAAACTTTTTATAGAGTGGACTGGGAAGGGGATCTCTTATGTATCCGCTAACAACACCCAATGATCCGTCCTCGTCTTGGTCGGTAGATGACTTATTTCTTATAGTTTCTGCTTCGGTAGCTAACTCCTCAATAGCGACAAACGCAGCGCTTATGGCCTTGTTACCATCTATTACTGGCACAGACTTGTACGGCTGAGTCTCAATCTCTCCAAGCCAAACCACTGTGCTAGAGGCGGATCGATAAATGTCCCCCATGAAGGAGACTTGCTCGCTGCGTTCTACAGTATTGGACTGATCAATACACAAGGCATCAACCCAAAGAATGCGTGTATTTTTCGCGTCACGCAAATTAGAGAGAGCAGCCCATAGATTGGCGTGTATCGAAAATGGCTTATCGTCAACACGAACATGTTTCGTTGAACGAGTTGCATAGTTCCGTGGAGCCCAAACGTAGCTGAGAGTCTCATATGTACCCGCACATTCGGCCAACGTTTGAATCTCTAATTGGCAGCATATGTCGTCTTGTGTCCCTGGAAGAAGTTGGAGCAGGCGGATAGATTGTGATCCAGGTTCAATTGGCTGATATGTGAAACTTTGATTAATCGCGTCGTCTTGTAAGTGGTTCTAAATCGTATCACATACTCCATTAATTGACTCATCTGTAAAAGGGAGACTATAGAGATGTCACATCATGCACTCACTGGTATGTCAATGGTGCCTAGCTGTTTATCTTCATGTGTCTTTAGATTGGTTTTGCTTTCGAGCGTCTCCTGTGCCCCCAACAGTCTGCTTTCTTGGCGGCTTTGAAGAAAACCTTGTTTTAATTCTTCCCACATTGCCCGTGACATGTTGATTGTTGGATTGTTACCTAACCTGGTAACTTGGAGTATATTACCGGTCAAAATTTGATGCTTAAGAGGAATATAGAAAGGGGAAAATGGTCAAATACCCCGCATTCACAAATTCCCCTGCTATTTTACATGCCTGCTAGGTATGTTAATGACCGCAGAATTTGGATGATGCCTGATTTAACTAGCCTATTTAAGTTACAAACCCAGTTAAAAGCAAAATTGAACACTCGGTACAGTTTACATTGATTAGTACAAGTCAGCTCTCTAGGGGTTCTTGACATTGGCTGTGTGAAAGCTGGCTGTTACATTATAGGTAGGATATCGCAAGCAACCAACAAGTATCTCAAAAGTTTACCAACTTTGAGATTTGGATCCTATTAAACGCGCCCCAACCTGATAATTTATATACTATCCTTATTTCTGCAACGTATTCTCATTGGCACTTTGCCAGCTGGATGTGATACGCCGCCACCAAAACCCCTGAGCGTAAAATCTTCCTGCACGTCTCTGCCCTCGCCTAGTATGTCGCAATCAAATAGGCTTACCATCAAAGCTATAGTGAGCAATATCTGGCGCTTTGCAAAGTGTCGGCCGGGACATTGTCTTGGCCCACCACCATAGGGAATCCAAGACCCTTCAAGCCCTTTGGTCGAGAAAATTGGAGGGGAGACATGGCTGTGCAGTTGTTTATTTCCATGGTCACTTTCCGATACATACTTAAGGAACCTTCCAATCCAGAATTGGTTAACCGGGTGCTCGTTGTTCAATCCGGTGCTCCATGCTTCGGAATCCATATGTGCGACTGTGGTGGGTGTAACAATGACTTTTTGTCTTGGTATGACCCAATCTCGGATATTCATGTCAACTCTGTCCGCCATCCTAATGATGTAAAAGTGCATCCTGAGCCGCAAGGTCTCGGCGTAGACGGCCTGGAGAACCGGCAAGCGGAACAATTGCTCGGTATCAAACTGGATACGGCCGTTTGAAGATTTGAGACTGCAGGTATCAACTTCGGCCCTCACGCTAGCGAATAGCTCAGGGTCTCGATAAATCTCAAAAATGGCCCACGATGCAGCATTGACGGAGTTCCTTGCCCTGTACGAGAAATTAGCCCGGTGCTAGTCCTGACCTTGTGTGTGACGGAGACACTAGATCAGCTTACGCCCATATTGCTCCAAAATCTTGCGATGCGATAGCTGCGTAGTCGTAATCATCCATCTCAAGAAACATGTCCTGCCTTTCCCGAAAGAAGCTACTGCCCCAGAATGGGTCATCGCCGTCAGCACCAACTGCCGAGTCGTTATAATTGTCTCTCGCGTGTTGTTGCCAAGCTTTCACGGCATTTAATACCCTCTTTCGAGCTGCATAGGCTTTCGGCGCGAGAAACCAGGGCACACCTATGAACAAGGTTAGTGTGAGCTAACTAGGCCAGTTCCATATACCTCCTAGCTCCTCACCTTGAAGATAAGTCTGCAAGTTGCGGTCGAAATCCCAAAAGTCATGCAGGAAGTGCGGATTTAAGCTCAGGAGGTGCGGGCCGCAGAGGGCATTGACAATGGAAATGGTGGCCTCATCTCCCACGAGCTTCATCAGGTCGGCATTGTACTCCCAGTCGAGCCCAATGCGATCGTGTAGAGTACACAACTGCTGGGTGATGTTGTCTACGAACCTATTCCAAAAGGGCAAAAGCCTCTCTCCCTCCAGAAACCGGACTAAAGACTGATGCACACGGTAGTCAATGCGGTTGCGGGCCTCCACCGTGCTACCGATATGAGGCATATGGCCGCCACCAGAGTCGTCCTTATCATATAGACCCAGTGCCTTGGCTGGCAAACCGAAAGCGTACCCAAGCGCGAATTTCACGAAGGGGATAGACGTACATGCCCAGGAGTTTTTGAACAAGGCCTTGACTTCCTCCGGCCCACGAAGGACGAAAAACTCTTGAGTAAGGATCTTGACTCGAGCTGGGTGTAGGCTCTGGAAGAAATTACTGTGGCCCGTTAGTTGTGGTGAATAGGCCACCAGTATCATATGACTGCTTATGCTTACTCTGGGTTTAGGACGAAAGCTCTTGGGTTCCAGATATAGGTAATTGGCAGACTCCCCAGTAGTGGGAAGACGTAGGGGAACGTCAAGGGGATTCCTAGAGCATCGTCGCGCTTCTGGTACGCTATGAATCTGTCACGTCTAGCAACATACCAGCGCCAAAGCCCGGCGACGAGAAGCAGAGAGAGGGCGCTTAGGTTAGTCGCGTCCAGTGCGATACCGTGGCAAAACATGGCCTCAAATAGCATACGATGTGCCTCATAGCAATTGAGGAGTTGATAATTCGTGAGCGAAAATTGAGGGAGGGGTTACAAATTCAATTTCATCTCAGGGGTTGAGTTATGTTACATGAAGCCCTGATTGGCCGGTTTACAAAAAGGTGGCTGATTATCTAGTAGTTTAACTGGCTTATAATTAAAGCCCCTTGCTTGTTGGTATTATTATTAATCTATGATATGTTAGACTGCCACAAGATAAAGGTTCAATAATTCTATAATAATAACACCTAATCTGTGATTGATGCGAAAGACAATGACGTGAGAATGGAAAGACAACCCCATGCGCAGAGTGGGAAAGATGTGGGCTTTTAGCGGTACTATTATCCTGCGCCTCTATCGTGCGGTAGCTATAAACAGAAATATATATCTAGATTGGGGGCCGGATTATCTACTCTACAAGCCACGCGTTCAAGCCACGTATTTCTTTTCGACTTTGTGTTCTCCCGCATCAATACACCATAACATGGCGAATCAACGGCTATAAATACCTCCTTAACTCAGCTCAGTGGCGTTGATGCATATGCAATGCAGGCTGTATTGCCCCCAATCGAGATGCACACTAATACCACCAGCGAGGACCCGACGACGAAAAGCATCATGATAATAGTTATTTCCATACGCTGCACTGAGAGATCGAAAAAAGGCAAGAAGAGCTAGTAGCTTAAGCGGCCCTAATAATAGAGTTGAAAACGCATTGTGTGACACCTAAGCATTGGTTTGCCCTACGTATCAGTGACTATTAAACCTCCCTTGATCCCAAGGTGCAGCTTTCCAAGTTGATATTAAGGTCCTTCAAAGCTCACTGCCAGCTAACGTATCAGATCTACCTGCGAGAAACATGGCTACTTCTCTAGACCCTCAAGATGCCAAGAGACTCATTGCGTCGTCTGCCCAGATTCACCTACGCGTTTTTCAGGTGACTCTTGGGGTCTTGACCGGCTTAGCATTTCTCTGCTTTATCGCTCGGATGATCATACGACTCACGTACCAGAAGCAACTACGCCTAGACGACGCATTTTTAATTATTGCGACTGCCTCTCTAGCTGCAGCTACTGGTGTGTTGTATCATATCTCTTATTTCCTCTACCTACACTCAGCCGCCCTACTCGTTCCGGAAATTCTGCCTTATCTTCTGAATCAGTACGAAGAACTTATGGTTGGTTGGTTGGTATATTTGACGCCGGGGGGCCTCTGCGTAACAGAGACCCCAGAGCCTCCCGAAGGGCATTGAGGGCGTGCTAAGCTAAAATCTACACTTACAACTATATAAGCTACTTATTTAGCAACTTTTAACTACTATTGATTTGCTAAAAATTTAGCTTTTTATTACTTTTTTTTTTTTTTATATAAAAAAGTACTTAGCTATATATAATCGATTATATAACAACATATTTATATTGTTATTAACTTGTAAAACTTAAATATATTTTTTATAAATTTAGCTTATAATATTTTTAATATGTTATATTTATAAACAAAAAAAAAAATAATTATAAAATATAGTTATAACTGTTAAATATAGTTGTGCTATATTTTATTTTTATTTTATATTTTATTTATAGCTTTTTTTTTTTTTTTTTATAACTTTTTTTAATTAATAAACTATAAAATAAAATAAATAATAATAAAGTTATAAATTATAACTATTTATATTGTTGTTTTATTTTTTATTATATATATATTTTAAAATAATTTGTAATTTTTATAAATATATAAAAATTAATTAAATTAATTATAATATATTATAAATATTTTGTTTTTTTAATATTGTTTATATATTTTAAACATTTTAATATATTTTTAAACTAAAACTATTTATTTTATATTTAAATCAACTTTTTATAATATATTAAATATTTTAAATTTATTATTTTATTATATATATATTTTATTTTTATATTTTTATGTTTAAATTTTTTGTAGTATTATTTAAAGTTATTATAACTTATATATATTATTAAAAAATAATATAATAAAGCTTTAAATAAAACTTTTAATTTTTATAAATAAATAAAATAATATTATAATTTTTAGCTTTAATATTGTTTTAATAACTTTATAACTATTTTATTTTATTATATTTTTTAAATAAGTTTTTTTAGCTTTTAGTTTTTTATTTATATTTTATATATAATTAAATTATAATTTTTATTAATTTTATAAAGTTTTATATTAGTTTTAATTAACTTGTTTATAAATTTATTATTTTTAATTTTATAATAATTAAAATATTATTTAATTTTAATGTTATATTTTTTTATTATTTTTTAAAAATTTAAATAAATTTATTAAATTAATAATAATATATTATTTTATAAACTTTAAATTACTTTTATATTATTAATATATATTTAAATATAATATTAAATTAGCTTTATTTTAATTGTTTATTTAAGCTTTTTTTAAACTTTTACTGTTTTATTATTAAAATTGATTAATTTTAATTTTAGCTAGCTTATATATATTATTATTAGCTTTTTATTTTTATAAATAATATATTTATAATTTATTATTTTTTTTTTTAATTATAAACTATTTAAAAAAATTATTATATTGTTATTTAATAGTTTATTAAACTAAAGTTTAACTTTTTTTGCTACATTTTTTTTTAAAAGCTTTTTTATTAAATTATTTTTTAAGCTTAATAAATATTATAGTATTATTAGTTTAAACTTTTTAATTGTTGCAATTAATTTTATAGCTATTTATATTTTAGTTTTTAAATGTTTTATAATATTTGTTTTTTTATTTTTTTTAATAATTTAATAGTTTAAATATATTATAAAAAAATAATTTATATTTATAGTTTATAATTAATATATAAATTTATATAATGTTTTATTTAATATAACTTATATTATTAAAAGTTTTATATTTTTAAAAATAGCTGCAATTAAAATAGTTTTTTATATTAATAAAGTTGTTTTTACTGCTATAAATAATATATGTTTGATTTTATTTATATAATATTTTAGTTTTATATTAATATTTGTTTTATTTAATTAAATATAGTTTATTATTAATTTAATTTTATTATTATATTATATTTTATATTTATATAAAGTTATAAATATTATATATATAATTATAATTTTATATAATGTTTATATTAATAAATTATATTTTATATTTATAAAGCTTTTTATAAAATTTGCAAATTTTATAGCTTTATTTATTTATTTTTTAATATATTTATAAAATTTTAGTTTTTTATTAAACTAAATTTTTAATTATTACAAAATTAAAATTTTGCTATTTTTTATATTTATTACTAAATTTATATAAAAGCTATTATTTATTATAATTTTTAAATTATAGTTATTTTTATTTTTTATAATATATAAAGCTTTATATTTTTTTAAAACAAAAAAAATCTTGTTTATATTGCTATAAATAAAAATATTTTATATATTTTATATAATTAAAAAAGCATTTTTATTAAACAACTAAAAAGCTTGTTATAAATTAATATTATTTATATATTTAATTTGCAGTTTTAAATTTATATTAAACAATTTAATTAAATATAACATATATAAAACTAATAATTATAGCAATTTTTATAAAATATTACATTTTATTAAGTAATATTTTATAATAGCTGTTTTAAACTTTATATATATTTTTTTTTTTATAAAAAAAAAGTCAATTATATATATTAAAACTAAAAGCTATTTTTACTGCTATAATTTTTAAAATAAATATTTACAAAATAATATATTAAAAGCTTTTTAAATATTTATTGTAATTATTATAACTTTTTTTTTTGTTATTAAAGCTAGCTTTATATTATATATAAATAAAACTATTAAATTTATAACTAACTGTTTAAATAAAACTTTTTTATATTTTAAGTTTAAAATTTTATATTATAATATAACTTATATTATTTATTTTATATAAAGCTTTTTTAAACTTTTATTTATATATAAAAATAAAACTATAAAGTATTAAAATTTAACTATTATTTAGTTTTTTTTGTTAACTTTAAAAATTATTGCTATTTTTATTTATTATTAAATTTGCAAAAAAATATTTTATTTATAAATATTTATTAAAAAATGTTTTAATATAGCTTTTTATAATGTTTTAATAAGCTTAAAATAGCTAAACTAATATATAGTTAAAGTTTAGCAATATATTTATTATATCGATTATATTTTTTTCAACTTTTTTTATTATAGCTAATATAACTTAAAAAATTTTTACTTTTAATTTTTTTTAATTATTTAATAAGTTATAATTTAAGTTATTTTTGTTTAAAAAATATTTAAAAATTTTTTAATATAATATATTCGTTTTATTTAAATTGTTTTTAACTATTTTATTGTTAACTTAAAATAAAAAAGTTTTAAAATTTATATTTAATTTTATTTATATTATAAGTTTATATAAATAATAGTTTATTTTAACTTTATTAATTTATTTTATTTAATATATATATTTAATTTTTTAAATTATTTAAAAATATTTTTTATACTTTTATATATATTTTTATTACTTTTATATTTTAAGTTTTAGCTTTAGTTTTATTTTTTGTTTAATTTAATATAATTTAAAAACGTTTTAATACTTTTTTATTTATTAAAATATAATATAGCTTCTATTTTATAATAATTTGTTTATTGCTTTTATTACTGCTATAAAAATATATAAAAATTGTTTTATATAAATATTTAAATATTTTGTTTAATTAGCTTTTTTTAAGCTAAACTTAAATAATATTACAATATTTTTTATTAAAGTTTTACTACTTATTAACTTGTTTATTTTTTAAATCTAAAACTTGTAATAATATATTAAAGCAGTTTTTAATAATTTAAACTGTTTTATACAGTTTTTACTATTTATTAACTAAAACTATAGCAACTATAGTTTTTGTTTTTATTAGCTAAATAATTTTTTAAACTTCTGTTATTATAATATTTTTTTATTACTATATTATTATTTTAGCGCTATTTATATTACTTTTAAAATTATTATTTAAGCTTTTTTAGTTAATACTATTTTGTACTGCTATTTTTAAAATGTTTTTATTAACTATTTGTTTATATATTGTTTATATTATTGTTATATATATAATAGTTTATATTAAAAATAACTTTTGTATTACTTTTTTTTTTGCTAAGTTTATATTTATATAACGCTTTATTTTAGCTTTTTTAATTATTTAAAGTTCTTTTTTTTTTAATTAAACAATTATTTTATAAACTTTTTTAAATATTGCAAAATATTTTTTATATTTTATAAAAAAAAGCTTGTAACAATTAATACAATATATTAACAGTTTATATTTCTTTTTTTTATATTTATTTTTATAATTGCTACAGTTAATATATTAAATAATTTTGCTATATTTATAAAAGTTGCAATATTTTTAACACTTTAAGTTATATTATTTAATAGCTGGTTTTTTTTTTATTGTTTAAACTAAACTGCTAGTTTTAAAAATTTTAAATAGTTGTACTTTTTTTTAAAAAAAAATAATTTATAACACTATATTATTAGCTATTATAAAACTATATTATAATTATTAATAGTTAATTAGTTATACTTTTGTTTATATTTTTATTTTTTTAACTACTATTTATTTAATAACTATTTAATTTTTACTATTGATTTAATTTAAAATATTTAAAAAAACATAAAATAATATATAATTGTACTATTTTTTTAATAAATTTACTTTTTTTATAAATAATATTTGTATTAATTTTTTAACTTATTGAAACTTTATTAATTTATTTTATATAATAAAATTAATATATTAAAACATTTACTTTATTACTATTTTTATACAATTTAATATATTTGTTAGTTTTAAATTTATATTTGTAAACGCTACTACTACAATTTTTTTTGCTATATATAATACAGCTAGTTTAATACTAGCTTTAAAGCAAGCTATTATATTTAGCTATATTAAAATGCAGCAGTTTTTTTTAACTGTTAATATTAATTTAATAAACTTTATATTTAATAAAACTTTTATATTAGTTTTTTTATTAAAATTATTATTATTATTATTATTTAAATACTTTTATTTAGTAACATTTATTTAAGTTATTTATTTAAATAATTTTTTAAAGCTTGTTTTAATAATATTTAAAAAGTTAATTTTTATAAACTATATATTAAACAGTTTATATAATATATAAAAAGTACTATTTATAACAACGAAGTTTTTTATTTTAAAATAATCGAAAAAAAACTATATAAAACTTTTTGTTTATTAATAATAAAATTATTAATAGTTGTTTAAATAATAACTAATAAACTTATTTAAAATAATAGCTAAATTATAAAACATTTGTTTTTATATATTATTTTACTTGCTTTTTTTTTTAAGCTAAGCTTTAATAATAGCTGTTATTAAACTGCAGTATTATAAAGCAGTTTTTTTAGCAAAACTTAAATAAAGCAAAAATTAAACATTAGCTTTTTTTTTACATTTATTTTAATTTAAATTTAAAAATATAATTTATTTAAAAAAGCAAATGTACTAAATTTCTATTATTAAAACTAGGTATAGCTTTGTAAATATATTAAATGTTTCTATTATTGTTTTATTTTTATTTTTTGCAAAAAAGAAATAATTTTTTACAAAATTTTAATATAGTATTTTTAATAAATTAGCGGTTTAAAGATCTGGTGTTAGTGTTTTTAGTATAAAATATATATGCTGCGTTAACAATAGCGAACGTATAGACATTAAATGCAAGAAAAGGTGTACGAAGAACTTATTCAACTCTAGAAGGATACTTACCCCTTTCTCGCCTTGATATGGACTACAATATTCGGTGTCAAGGGGTGTTTTTTTGGCCTTCATGCGTCCGCTTGTTTGGCATATATCACGAACTGTAAACTGGTATTACTGGTTCATAGTGTTCTTCTGCATATTATCTTGGGCATTCCTTGTTGCAGAACCGTTCATCATATGCCCGTATTTCGGGTTAGATGCAGGTCAGTATTATCACCTGCCCTAGGCAAATCAATATTAATTCGAAGCTTACCCATATCATATAGCGGTATGCTTCAGTTCCACTGTGAACGATAAAAAGACACTCGGATTAACTGCACTCGTTACGGCATTAGATATACTTTCTGATATAATGGGTACGTTGCGCTTCGTTTCGTGTAGTAGTAGAGTAATCGCGCCCAGAAGCTCACATCGCATTAGTTGTCAGCATCCCCATCATCGTCCTTAGAAGCTCGCTCCTAAGTCGGTCTACCAAGATTGGGCTTGGAATCTTCCTCTGCCTCTCTGTTTTCATGGCAATCTGTGCCATTATAAGGATTGCCGGCTTCTACTACAAGGGGCTCGAGGACGACGTCTGGGAGTTCTTCTGGCAGCAAACTGAAGGTGCTGTGGCGGTCATGATGGCGTCAATCACAGCATTTCGTACGCTATTCGTCAAACAGGCAAGCCAAGCTGAAGCGGCCAAGTCTCCGGATCTAGAGGAGAGTCTCTTCCGCCGAATTTTTAGGCGATTCCAATCACTAGCTCGAGCACAACCCGACGAGGAACCCGCCTCAGCCCCAGATAGTGTGATGCTCCAACTCCCCAAGCTGCCGTCTCCTATCTTCACTGGTGTGCGAAGTTTCATTCACAGAAATAACCGTACCGAGGTGAGCGCCGCTACGTGGACTTCTCTAGATTCCGTGATCGATGAATCCGAGGGAGACTATCACGCTACTCTTAAACCGCGCACACAGGCCATCAGCAACAACACTTCATCACATGGTAATTCTCCAAGCATTATTTGATCACAAGATTAAGTGATTGCGTAGTCTTTCTTGGAGTATCAATGAGTGCTTACTGTTCAAAACTGCGCGAGAGACGTTGCACCAGACGCAGGTATTGAAGAAAGGGGCTTAAGGGTATTCAAGGGATTATGCCCCTATATCGCGCTCTTCTAAGCTAGAAACGTTTTAGTGAATAACCTTATACTTCGTTTACTAGTATATCAATCTTTGAGGGTGATATAGTCTCATGCTATTCATTTTCTAGGGTTAAAATAAGAGGTACTATCTTCAGATTCTAGGCCTAGCTGCACGAGAACTCTTTGAGGGCTCTTATAAATAAGGTTCATCTACCGCACTTGAGCGCTTTTCTTGTCGGCGTCATTCTAGTTTATACACAATGCCATTTCTGCTGTGTGACTTTGTCTAAGCTTTAGGTCAGAGCAAGAGGCCAATAAAAGTCAATGGCTTCAAGATTGCTATCCCTCACATACCTAGGTAGGTAATTATAGATACGTGTACCCTTGTCAGATGGACTACATGTACTAAAAGAATCGTTGCTAGCTAAGTACATATATAGGGTACTATGCTAGTAAAAGTACTTAAGTACATACCTAAGGTCGGCACCCATGAGTTACCTATTCCAGTAGTAGGCTTATCTACTGTTAGGGGAGCACTGCAGCACACTGACGCCAACAATACTCATATCTCAGTTCTTCATATTATTGTTCTCCGAGGGACAGCGAGTGCACTGCATACCATCTAGTATTTATAGGTAATAAAAACACGCGACATGACTAACCCTAAACTACCTAAGGTACCTAGCAATATCTTTTTGTATAATACCTACGGTGCGTCTCCCACGTCCCCTATCCCCGCAACTATACTACATGCTAGATACCATTACCACAGAACCCACTGCAATGTCCATCTCAAAAAAAACAGCTCTGATTACGGGATGCAGTGATGGTGGCCTCGGAGCCGCTATGGTCAAGGTTCTCCTCGAAAAGGATTACCATGTTTTCGCGACTCTGCGAAACACTTCCAAGGCGCAAACCTTGGGTGGCCTAAGCGGCGTTGAAATCCTAGAGCTTGATGTCTCGTCCAAGGATTCCATCGCTCGGTGTGCCGAGAAAGTCAGGCATCGTACAAGCACACTCGACCTCCTTATCAACAATGCCGGTTCCGATTTTCATATGCCGCTTCTCGACACCGATATTGAAAATGCGAAGATCTTTTTTGATGTGAACTTCTGGAGCGTGTTGGCCGTCACACAAGCCTTTGCGGATCCGGTGGTCAAGGCTCGGGGTGTCATTGTCAATTGCAGCTCTGTTCTATGGAACATCCATAATCCCTGGACGGGTATGTCTGTCCTGCTCTCATCCCTCCATGCATAGCGAGACTTTCATCTACAAGTTCCCTCATAGCTCGCTTCGAATGACTTAGACCCCCTTCAGGTATATACACAACGGCCAAAGCGGCAACTAAGCAAATATCCGAAACCATGCGCGTTGAGATGGAACCGCTTGGCGTACGGGTAGTGACCCCGATAATCGGTGGAGTGGCCACGAATTTCTTCATCAACGCCCTTAACGAGCCTTTTCATTTACCCGAAAATTCTTACTACAAGCCCATCGAGAAGATTCTTGAGAATCAGCACGGAGGGGGAAACGTTCGGCTGAGACAAGATGTCGACGTCACGGCTCGGAATATCATGAACGATGTGCTTGGCGGAGCGAGTGGCTGTATTTGGCGGGGTGCGAGGTCGACTGAAGCGAAGTGGCTGAGCTGGATACTCCCTCCGTGGGCTTTGGAATGGCTGGCGAATAGGTCGAGGGGTCTAGAGGAACTAAGGCAGCACTATTTGAACAAGTAGCGGACGGCTGCACTCGTACAGCCAGCAAGCGGGAGTCGATTGAAATATCCGGACTGGCTTCCGCTTTTTAGGGGCTGCTAGCTGAAGAATATCGGTGATGGTATGCAGATCGGTTTTGTTGATAAGAATATTGACAACGCCAACGGAATGGTGGAGGCCTTTAATACCCTAGTTACTCTTACCCCCCTCTCTCAAACTACTGACTTTACTATGTAAGGGGTTTTCTTTACTCAGCTTCAAGAGTTTTAATTCTGTCAAGCTAGGAAACATTCACGGTTACCTCTTTAACGTGTAGGTATCGAAACGACAGGAAAGGGAAACTTGAAATTCAAAACCCTCGTCTAAACATATTATCTCATTACAAAGCTAATTTTATATAACAGTGTAAAAGGGCAGAAAAAACTCCGTATAATATAGAACATCCCGACTTCGGAGGAGGCTGTGATGAAGGGGCTGCGGATCTTGCAACTCAGACATCCCTTACAGAGCAACACCTTGGGTATCATAGTCATGCTTTTTCAAGGACTCGGAATATTTCCCCATATCAATATGCTCTGTGAAGTTAGCAATATTGTCTGCAGGCAGGCCAGTCTCAAACCTCTCCTGTGACTCGTTTGACCTCCGATTTAAACGTATGGTAGAAGCCTTATTGGTAAGCTTGATTCTACTTCCATATGACGATAGCTTGGAGAATAGGCGAGTGAGAAGCGTCCCTTTAGGGAGTATAGGTTTGAAGACAACCGCGCAGGAGCAAATTATGCTCACAGCCCATTGTGCCGTTGACCATACTCCTCTTGTCAGCTGGTCGTCTATGAGGAAACTGTCAGTGCATCCGCAGAGCGGCTTGAGAAAGTGTCGCTTACTGATAGCAGCGTGATAGGATAAGAATATCTTGACGAAGCCGATGACACCAGCGCTAATGTCTGTTAACATGAAACCGTGTACGTGGCGATCGTGTAATATGCAGCAGGGTTACTTACAAAGCTCCCAACACAAACACCGCATATAGTTTCCATTTGGTGGAGGTTCTTAAGTTCAGATCGTTGACCATGATCATTGCAAGTATGGTCATCCCGAAGTCCACAAATGAATTGACGGACTCTACTCCAGCTACCCAAGGTCCTGCCCTAATACAAGAGCCATGTGTAACTGTTGAGTCCCAGTATTTATTGACTGGCGAGCATTGGAATAAGGCTATGAATTGGGCAGCAACTGCTTCTCCGGCTTGGACAAGTCCAAAAAACTTGATCCAAAGCGAGTACGACTGACGTACACCAAAAATGCGGTGGTAGAGGAAGAGGAGGCTCAGCTTGGTGAACAACTCACCAAACGGTGCCACAACCGCCGCAGAATATTCAGCCTAGGTAAACTCTCTATTAGCGCCGTTTAATTACGCTATTAGATAACATGTATTAGACATGGGTGAGCGAACCTTCAATGCAGTCTCTATGTGACCTGCAGAATACATAAGGGCTACTGTCGATTTCGTAATGTCAGTACACGATAAAACTAGAGAAAGGAAGGGATCACTAACGTGTTAAGCAACACGCAACCCAGCCTAGCCAAAACACCAGGCCTGTTAACGCTAGCCAGTCCTCGATGCCAACTCCCAATGTGCGTTTAGAGCAAACGAAACGGAGAATGATTGCTAGAATGCACAAGGGAACAAACACCGCTACTACTGCAAAGCCGGCAATCAGAATAGAAGGGGGAGATCCGCCAGCCATGACTTTGTTGTTGAGATTCTAGACTGGATACGCTGGTACGACTAATGTTGCAAGCGGGCTTCGGATCGGCGATTGTTATTACTCGATCATAATAATGCAATGGGAAGTCAAAGAGGCCGAACAGAACACGTCAGACGTAATACTCTAAAGTCCTCTATATGTGGGTTTCCTGACCCCCTCCTCTCGAGCGAGCCCTATAACTATCCTAACTAATCGCGATGCGATACGATCATCAATCGAGGCAAACTCTCAAGTCCAAGATTAGGTACACTACTTTGTCGAGTAGGTTTCTCCGTCTGGTCGTATCCTACGTGGTTGCCAAGGCAATCCTTTTCGGTAAGATAATAAGCCCATAAGCCACTGCAACTCTCATGATGATACCTTCTCCAATCTACTGGTCTAGCGTGCGACTTCTTTACATGTGAAGTCGTTAATTTACTACACCGCCTTTTCTTGGAAAAGCGGCAAGGATCATATACCTCGCAAATTTACTTTTCTAAACCGGCCGTCGTACGAATTCGAATCAAGGGGAGAGATATGACGAGACTTCGAATGCATGAAACTGGTCGCATCAAAGGATTCGGGTGTGCTGTAAAACTCTTGGTGGTAACCCTGCCCCGCGGGATCCTCACAAAAACTCATCCTCCAACTTTATAGGGCGCGAATCATAGTTCATCTTGGCTAACTCCGGTACAAGCAATGCAAAAATAGGGATTACAATACATTTTCCAGGTGACCCTTGCGCTGTAACAACACTACGTGGGAAAGAGATAATATAAGCAATACGGCGTAATGATTTTCGCCTAAATAGTATCCCTCCAGGACAGCGGATGATGCCTGCCGAGACAGCCCGCCGAGACAGTCTGCCTCGAAGGGCCATGCAGTGCTCCATAGCCAAGGACAACCTAAGGCGAACTGATGCGACGGGATCGGCTATCGGGTGGCAATTACCTAAGATGAACAAAGCACTGGACGACGTAATTGGAGGGTGTTACATATTAACATCCAATATCGTATCTGGATCCCCTTTTCTTCAATGCCACCGTACGCGTCTAGTGCAAGAGATATCACGGTCATCGCAGACGAGACTGCTTTGAGAACAGAGGTATGATGTGTCTATGTGATTGCGGCCGCGTGCGGCTGGGTGTGCCTGTACTCGTGCTTAGAGACGCTGCTACGGACCATCGCTACTTGGCGCCATCGCCTCGCCATTCCACACAGCTACAAAACGAAGGTTATACCTATTTGAACCTATTGAGTAGGGTCTCATAGAACATGCGATGTAATTTTAGATACATATCTGGGAAGTCAAAGACACTCGCTACCTTCATCGTCACTCGAGCGTTGATAGGCCCATCATCATGGAGCAGCTCGAGGATATCGAAAGATGTTCCCCTATCGGAACATTCGTCAAGCGCATACTCGACCAAAGAACCCAGCCGCACTTGACCGGGTCTTTGCCAATTTTCTATCAGAACCTCGAAGAGGCGTTGGATGTACGCCGCAATGCTCATAGCTTCTACTCTCTCGTGCAGAACAATTGGCGCACCAGCAACGCAGTCGATTTATGCTCTGGGGATATTCTCTCCTTGGGAGTTAGCGGGGAGCGGCGCGCCGAGTTCCTGGCTGAGTTAAGTCGTGTTCCTGATTTCACTCTTGGTTCCAGTGGCGTGCGACTCAGTGAGTATATTCTCATCCGAGCTTCTCATATACACTTCATCCCTGTTTCACCGACATCATGTCTTTGAATCATTTTAACTCGTAAACGCAAAGTGGACGGCCATTACAAGTATCTGGAGGACGCAGAGAACTTCATCGCAACATTCCACGGAATGGAAGCTGGCCTGATTGTTGGTTCTGCGTATGAGGCCAACCTAGCAGTCTGGACAGCTATCCCACGGCCTGGTGATGTCATTCTCTTTGATGCCCTAATTCACGCAAGCTCGCATGAAGGCATTAAGCAGAGCTTAGCAATACAGAAGGTTGAATTCGCCCATAACGACGTCCAGAGTTTCCGTGCCGCAGTGTTGGACATTATGGCGTCGCAGCCACTCATAAGGCAGGGGAAGCGATCCATTATTGTAGCAGTTGAGTCGATATATAGTATGGATGGTGATGTGTGTCCTCTACGGGAGCTTGTGGAAGCTACCGACGACATCCTTGGATGCCAGGGCAGTATCCAATTTGTTGTGGACGAAGCGCATAGCATTGGGGTGATCGGGCCCAGGGGCACGGGGTTGGTGTGTGAGCTGGGTCTCGAGAAGGAGATCGCGGTGGTCGTTCATTCATATGGTAAAGTAAGTCATGAGATATAACTTGCCAAGCTCTACATTAAAATGACTGACATTGAGTTGAAGGCTCTAGGCGCAACAGGAGGTATGCCCATACAGTGACCGTTCACCTCGTGGCTCATTAACATCCTAACCCTTTAGCTGTTATATTGGGTAACAAAACGATCAAAGACACCCTCGTCAACTTTGGGCGGTCTATCACCTATACGACTTCACCATCATTCCCGTTCGTCGCTGCGATCAAGTCTGGCTATACTCTACTTGCAACTCCACAGATCCAAGAGGTATGTCTGATTCCCTGTCTAAGGCAAATACCAAGGCTCAAGCACTTCTCTAGGCTCAATACCACATTCAAAATCTGGCGAGATTGCTCTTCCAGTCAATCTCGTCTCATCCCCTTTGGCTAACATGCCAGGAGAAAGGTCTTCTTCGCATTCCTCTTTTGGACGGTTGGGAGGAGCGCCCATTCCTCACTCATATCGCTTGCATCTCAGCAAACCAGAAACATACCTGGTGGCTCTATTTCCACTTGTTGTCGTCGTCCTTCTGTGTGTTTCCTGTGCAGTACCCGGTCGTGCCAATTGGCCAGAGCCGGCTAAGGATCATCTTGCATTCTACTAATACGGAAGACCAAATTACGGATTTTGTCCGTGTAATTTTTGAATGGGTGGAGGAGATGATACAGATAGAGGATGGGAGATCTCCCGAAATAGTTTCAAAGGCTGCGAGAGAAGTTTATGCCTGGATGAAGGAGGAACGGCTTACAGGATGGGGGAGAGTGTAGCAATGGGAACATAAAGTAGCATATTCACACTCCTCAAGTTACACTTAGAATTAATGGAAACTTCCATAAGATGAAATCCTCTCATCACGGCCAGTCAGAGTGAATGGGGGGATACCATTACGCAGCGAGCATCAATCGGGTTTACAGGATGTTACATGACTAAGACTATATCATCTTGCTCCCTGACGGGAAATTCCGGTTTTGGGGGCGGAATGCCAAGTTGATAGGTCACACTCCCGACCATTAGGATTGTTATCCTAGATTCTCAGGCATGCCCTGGCTGCAGGATTCCGAGCTCCAACTTTGTATTGTGTTCTGCAACATACAGGATACAGGACGGTCAGCGGCAACATCTTGGCATAAATTACATAAGAATTGGCGGAAATCTTATAGTCACGCACTCTATTCAGAGGCCCACCACATAACCTGCCTCCTACAACACCAAAGTCCTATGCCTCAGCTGTGTATCGAAGGCTAGCCGACATAGCCTCACGCTCCCCCTAATACACCTTTACGCTATATGCCACTTGTGTGTGCTCTGATTGGTGCTGTACTATGTAGATAGATTAATCTGGCCCTAGTAGGCCCGAAACCCATCTTGGCAACCTTATGCCGCTCAGCACGAATGTCATTCCTACCTACCTTCAAGATTAGGCAGACTCCTTGGATATAGTAGAGATCGTCGGCCTAGTTTTAGCCCTTATCACAGCAACAGGTGTCTATCGTAAACCCGACAGTTGTAGACTTGGTGCCGGCCCTAGGAAATAATGTAACGCCGCAGCGTATGGCAACTCAGCCCAACTTACCTGCAGCATAACGGCGCAGCCGATATAGTGCTAAAATCGGGTCCTTTTTCAGATGCTGCGCTCCCCATGCAGTGTACGTGATGTGTGGTACTTTTCGCCTTGCAACGTCAGTAGATGCGCCTTATATCGCCCCGAAAAAGGGCCTGGGAGTATCAGAGAGCTACGGTTACACGACGTCGTACGACACAGCCAGCTTCAGGCAACGATCGTTGTTCCGCCAAGTTAATAAAGGCGTAAGTAAAGCAAAATGAAAGAGATAATGAAACAGAACGTGTGATTGGCACACCCCGCATTTTGGAGACGCCAAATAGTCACAATAGCGCTTCCAAAAGTTTTTCTGCGCATCAAAATCTCAAAATTAAAACAGTAAATAGAATAAACCTGCCTGCCTAGCTATCTCAGGT
Organism: Hypoxylon argillaceum; assembly: GCA_022495175.1. Lineage (NCBI taxonomy): Eukaryota > Fungi > Ascomycota > Sordariomycetes > Xylariales > Hypoxylaceae > Hypoxylon > Hypoxylon argillaceum. The sequence continues at coordinate 16,085 of MU378373.1, read as the reverse complement.
AGCCCCCAGAGTGGACTATCAGGAATAAAGAGAGAAATTCAACGCGAACTTGCAAGCCTAAGCCTAATCAATATACCCCCCTTATTGTAAAGTGTAGGTTTACTCGCACTATCACAATAATACAAACAACTATATGAATATACTATCTTGACCTTTTATTTCCCGTACGACTATACCCTACTCTGAAATACAAATACCATTTTCATAAAACCACATAGATCGTCACAAACTAAGTCTTGTTCGTCTATCATAAACAGTGAATGATACTATGGAGCCAATTGCAATTATAGGTTTTTCATTCAAGTTGCCACAAGGCAACGAAGATGAGGCCAGCTTCTGGGAAACGCTGTTGGATGGTAGAACTACCATGACGGAATGGCCGGAGTCTCGGATGAATATTGAGGCTTTCTATGATTCGGACACACTACAGGAGAATCGTGTATAGTCATCCCAAGAGAATTTTAATTCGCTACGAGCATCCCCTACTAACACGATTTATAGCTGCGTTCCAAAGGGGCAAATTTTATCCGAGAGGATCCAGCTGTCTTCGATGGTCCTTTTTTTTCAATGACGTCCAACGAGGCCGCATCCATGGATCCTCAGCAACGCTGGCTCCTAGAGGCTTCTTATCGAGCACTAGAGAATGGTAGTCTCTTGGTCTCTTTGCTTTCTCTTAATTTTCATAGCTAATAAGTTATCTTTAGCGGGTATCCGTGCGGAAGATGCCGCAGGAACCGATACATCAGTATTCGCAGCATCAATGACCAATGACTATCTAAAACTCATTGCAAAGGACCCCGAGGAAGGGCCCAAGAATACTGCCACTGGTACCTCCTCCTCAATCCTTGCAAATAGACTAAGTTGGTATTTCGATTTCAAGGGGCCAAGTGTGCAAGTCAATACTGCTTGCTCTTCTAGTATTATCGCTATCGATCTCGCTTGCCAGTCTCTCAGGGGTAGACAAAGCTCAATGGTATGATACTCCGCCGTAGTCTAACTCATAACTCCCTGAAAGGTAGAACAGCTAACAAGTTGGTATAGGCATTAGTAGCAGGATCTAACGCGCTTTTGAGCGCTGAAGAGTCTCTCCATTTGTCTAGTATGAATATGCTATCTCCCGATAGCCTTTGCTATAGCTTTGATCATCGAGCAAATGGGTACGCCAGAGGCGAAGGTGTTGTTGTTCTCATCCTAAAAACGCTGCAGGATGCTATCAAAGATGGAAACATGATCCGAGCGGTGATGCGAGCAACTGGATCGAACCAAGACGGCCGTACACCGGGTATAACCCAACCGAGTGCAACTTCGCAAGAACAACTGATACGTCAAGTCTACAAAAGCTGCAACCTTGAACTCGCAACAACACACTATGTTGAGGCTCATGGTGATTAGCCAGGTCCTTTTCAGAAATTTGCATACTTACTAATTAAACTATAAGGAACCGGAACTCAAATTGGTGACGCAACGGAGGTCAAGGCTCTTGGTCGAGTTTTCAACGTAAGCCACTCATCCACGGCGCCGCTTTACGTGTAAGTTCATCGTAACAAGCTCCAAATCATGTTGAACACTCGTTGATACGGGAGGCAGATCTTCTGTTAAAGCCAATATAGGTCACCTTGAAGGCTGCAGTGGACTCGCTAGCATCATCAAATGCGTCATGATCCTAGAACGGGGTACGATTCCCATGAACCCCCTTTTCGAAAAATGGAATGCAAAAGTGAATCCAAAGGCGAACAATATCCAGGTATACTTCATCCTCTTAACTAATTGAAACAATTCCATAACAGTACTCATGATTCTGCAGATTCCCACCTCAAACATCCCGTGGCCGACGCAAGGGCTTCGCCGGGTGTCAGTGAATTGTTTCGGCTTCGGCGGGACAAACAGCCATGTTATCATGGATGATGCATACCACACCCTCGAAGCCCTCGCCGTCGACAGAGGATTTCATTGTTCTATAGGCTCTACATCAGCTATATGTCAAGAGATACCCAATGGGACCGCAGTCCATGTCAATGGCCTAAATGGTATATCGCGAGGCGAGCTACGAGGCCACTATGCTGACTCAATAAAAGCGTTGAAAATACTGACACCGCAAACCAACGGAACTTCCCCAGCTGAATCTGAAACAGTAACCCCCAGAGCACTGAGCAACGGTCATTCTCAACTAACACTCTACCCTTCGAATAACAGCCAAGTACTCACCTGGTCCGCAAAAGACGAAAGCGCGCTAAAGCGGATGTCGCAAAAGTACATAGAGTACTATAAAACGAACGTTCGTGGCAACTGGAACAAATTAAGTCAGCTTGCGTTCACGCTAGCCTCTAAGCGCAGCATTATGCAATGGAGGTCCTATGCCGTTGTGGATGCAGATTCGTCTTCGGATATTGAAGTACCTTCATCCAGCAATATTCGCTCCTCAAACAGCACCGGTCTTGCTTTGGTATTTACCGGACAAGGCATTCCGTATTCCAGAGCGGTGTTGGAATTGCTGCAATATCCCGTATTCTACGATACGCTCAAGAAAGCAGCCGAAGAGTTCGTCAACCTAGGGGCATCTTGGTCAGTATTTGGTAAGTCTAAGCACTTCAACTTCCTGGGCCCAGCTCTAGGAAAAGCTAACCACCTTATCAGATGAACTAGATCGTGGCGACAGACTCGACGATCCTCAATTCAGTCAGCCAATATGTACAGCCCTTCAGATTGCTCTTGTCGAACTTATAAGGAGCTTTAATGTCAGCCCTATAGCGGCCATTGGTCATTCCTCGGGAGAGATTGCTGCTGCCTATACTATAGGAGCTCTTTCTCTCGTATCCGCCTGCAAGGTCGCTTATCACCGCGGCAGATTAGCTGGAAATCTAGCTGCAGCGACATTAAACCGAGGGGCAATGATGTCCGTAGCTCTCTCAGAAAACGAAGCTTATGCTTATCTGGAAAGGAATTCGTTGAGCTCAGAGATCCAAGTTGCCTGCATCAATAGTCCGACCAGCGTTACGCTTTCTGGAAACGAAGCAGTCATGGATATCCTCAAGGATACCTTAGAGAGTGCCTCTGTATTCGCCCGAAAACTCAAAACTGGAGTAGCCTACCATTCGCCCGCCATGCGAAGCATCTCGGCAGATTATCTATCCAGTCTCGAAGATCTTGGAGACCCACAGTCGAGGAGCTTCAATACTATCATGGTCTCGACTATCACAGGTGATAGGGTCTCTCCAAGCACACTTTCCAAAGGCCAATACTGGGTTGACAACCTTGTTTCACCCGTTCGGTTTACTGACGCGATTCAATATCTTATGACTTCAGCGCAGAAGGCTGACGGACTCAATGTGTTCGACTTGGTCGAAGTTGGTCCTTATGACACTCTCCGACGCCCTATAACGGAGACCCTACAGCATGTCTGTGGAAGCAAGGCCCCCCGGTATTCCTCACTCCTCTATAGGGCTGGGTCGCCGGTAACGTCTATCTTGGAAGCAGCCGGCCGACTGTTTGCCCTAGGCTATCCAGTATCCATCAACGCAGCGAATCAAAAAAAGACTACTCCAAACATGCCATTTCTCGTTGATACACCCGAGTATCCTTTCGACCATTCACGGCGGTACTGGGCCGAAAGCCGCCTTGCTCGCGACTGGCGGTTGCGTGGCGCCGTCTCTAGTACCCCTCTTGGCTCCCGCGTGGCGGATTGGAACCCTCTAGAGCCGAGATGGCGTAAATTCTTGACGATCCAGGAGATGCCATGGCTGACGGATCATGTAGTCGGAGGCTCAGTGCTTTTCCCTGCGACAGGAATGATCTCGATGGCCCTAGAGGCAACAAAACAAGCAGCAGCAGACAAGTCAATCTCGGCATACCTTATCAAAGAGGCTACATTCATGAGTCCAATCATCATTCAACCAGAAGCGAAAACTGAGGTAACAATACATTTGCGGCCACTTCAGCAGAGTCATCAGAAAGTGTCACGACAGTTCGAGGTTACAGCATTCACTGCTGATGATGCTGCTTGCAGGCAGTGTCTGAAAGCCACTGTACAGCTCGACTATGATGAAGTGGCGGATAATAAGGTCGACAATGGGCGCGGACGTCAAAACCTGCGCCAGAGGCTGACGCGAGAGGCCTCCGAAAGAAAATCGAATTGCCTCAAGCGCGTGAATAAACATGACTTTTACCAGTGGCTTCAAGAACACCAGCTTCAATACGGCCCGACGTTTTCTCTTGTGGACGATATCTTCTGGGATGGTAACAATCTTGGTACCGCTCAGATTCATCCGCCGCCTGGAAACTTCCCATTTAAGGGTACCATTGCGCATCCCGCTGTGCTTGACGCGTGCTGTCAAGTCTGTTTCGCTGCGCCATCTGGAGGCACGTTGTCTTCGCTGCCAACAGCAGTACCCCATAGAATGGAAAATGTCTGGATATCTGCGACGGGGTGGCAAAAGCCACAGCAAATTCAGGTTTCTACCCAATCCCAGCGCAAAAGCATCCTCCCAGGCATCGAAGGGTCATTGACCGCTCTGGCGGAAGATGGATCTTTGCTATGCTACTTCAAGCGGATTGAACTGCTTCCCATCAGTGGTCAGAAACTTGAAGATGAAAGTGAAAGAAGGCTGTGCCATTTCATTGACTGGAAACCGGATTTATCCCTTCTGGACTGGAAGCAACTACAAGGCTACTGTAATACAGGCAATGCCGACGTTGACGAGTCTGCAACGGTCTCATATTGCACAGAGTTGGAATCAACCCTCTTATGCGTCTTGCAGCGCAACATACAACAACTTCGAGAGACAAATTGGTCAACAGCACCCTCTCACATGAAGAAGTATGTCAGCTGGGTAGAACAACAGCTTCACAAAAAGGGGAGTGAACAGGACACCAGCGATGAAGAGCTTGAAGCGAAATTAGATTCTCTCGAGGAACGGCGACCATCTTGGAGAATGTTGATCCACATAGCTCGGAACCTCGTATCGGTTGTGCATGGGCAAACAGATGCGCTTGAATTGCTATTCGCAGCAAATCTTGCTCAGGATTTCTACGACGAGTTCTTCCGGCCAACGTATAACTCCCAACTCAAGACTTACCTGCAACTCGAAGCTCATAAAAGCCCGGCTCTGAAGGTCTTAGAGGTTGGTGCAGGCACAGGCGGTCTGACTGATTACATACTCTCGACGTTACAGGAAATCGAGAGCAGCACTGGTGGCATTGCATTCTCTGAATACACATACACTGATGTATCCCCTGCGTTCTTCGAGAAGGCGGCAGAGCGTTTTGCCCAACTCAAAGATCGGATGTCGTTCAAAACCCTGGACCTCGACCAAGACTTTGGAGCTCAGGGGTTCAGGGGTGGGACTTACGATATGGTCGTTGCTGGCAGCGTGCTACATGCCGCAAAGAACCTAACTACTACAGTTCGTAACCTACACACAGTCTTAAAGCCAGGCGGCCATCTAGTATTTCATGAAACCACGGCAGCCGACCCTTTCGTCATAGGCTACGCCTTTGGCATTTTGCCTGGCTGGTGGTGTAGCGAAGAGCCATCTCGCGCCTGTGGTCCAACGATCACTGAGGCAGCATGGGATGTGATATTGCGCGAAAACGGATTTTCGGGGAACGATTTGGTTATTCGCGACTATCAGGATAATGCCGCTCACTATGCTAGCATAATCTGCTCTATGGCTAGAGCCCCAGCACAGAAGCAAGAAGTTATGGAGGTCACCATTGTCATCAATAATAACAGCAAACACCAAAAAGAGATCACGACGTGCCTTATGACCGAGCTCCAGGCCACAGGACGGTGTCAACCTAACGTGTGTTCCCTAACGCAGTTGAGCGACACTGACATGGCTGCTGCGCAGTACATAATCATGCTTGCTGACATCAGCGAGTCCCTCCTTGCTGAAATGACAGAAGATACGTTTACGGTTGTTCAACTGTTGATGCAGAGATCGAATAATCTTCTCTGGATAACGGTCTCCGACATATCCGAGGACTGGAATACGACTTCATATCCACATTATGCATTGAAAGACGGCTTGCTTCGCACCCTCCGTCAGGAGTTCGGAAACAAACGAATCGTGAATCTCTCAATTGAGGATAAATCAAACGATGCTCTTCATTGTGCACAGACAACTTCCCGGGTTTTCCACGAGATCTCTGGCAACACTTACCCGGAAGTGGAATATATTGCTCGCCAAGGATATATCCTAACCGGCCGGTTATCCCAAGCAGTTGAGCTGAACAGAGATCTGAGTTCAGCAATCACGGCATCTGTAAGGACTGAGCCGTGGCTTCCAGGGCCCGCCCTAAAACTCGATATTGGGGTCCGTGGATTCATCGAAACTCTACATTTCACAGAGGATCCCTATCACGGCGATGTCCTGGGACCTTGCGAGATAGAAATTGAAGCCCAAGCATGGAGCGTGAACTTCAGAGATGTACTAGGCGCACTTGGTAGGCTTGAGGAGGCCGAAGGGTTCGGATCTGACTGTGCCGGGATTGTGACAAGAGTCGGGAGCGAATGCAGCAACATCCGCCCCGGCGACCTGGTGTGCATGACAGTGATACCCTGCATGAAGATGTACCCCCGAGCTGAAGAATGGGCCGTCTTCAAAGTGCCTGAGCATGTGCCACTAGAAGAAGCGTGTGCGGTTCTAAACCCTGGCGTCACTGCTTGGTATTCCCTTGTGGAGGTGGCACGCCTTCAACGGGGTGAAAAGATCCTCATCCATTCGGCTGCAGGCGCAACAGGACAAGCTGCGGTTCAGATTTCCCAAATGCTCGGAGCAGAAGTCTTTGCCACCGTCGGTCATAAGCACAAAAAGGACCTTCTCATGACTCTCTACAATATACCAGAAGACCACATCTTCTACAGCCGAGACACGAGTTTTGCTGATAGCGTCATGTACGCAACGGACAACTACGGCGTGGACGTTGTGCTCAATTCACTTATGGGTGAAGGGCTACGCGCGTCGTGGGAGTGTATTGCACCGTACGGTCGTTTCATTGAGCTCGGGAAGGCTGATATTCATGCTAACGCTGGACTGCCAATGACACCTTTCGCAAAGAACGTCACATTCTCTGCAGTAGATGTAGCGTTCCGCGGAAGACAAAGAGAGATGGGGAAACATGTGTTAGAGAATGTCATGGCGTTAGTCGCAGAGGGCAAGATTTGGTCTCCAAAGCCAATGCATGTCTACGATGTATCGGCAGTGGAGGAGGCGTTCCGATATGTCCAAAGTGGGAAGAACACGGGACGGACGGTTATTAAGATCAAGCCCTCTTCTAAAGTTCAGGTGCGTGGTGTAAGCCAAATCTATATGGCAGTCAGCTTACCTTATGCGTGCAGAAACGAGTCCTTGATCGCAGGAACTGGGCCTTCAATAAGGCGGCCACTTATCTAGTCGCTGGAGGGTTTGGAGGCATAGGACGATCCATCCTCAAGTGGATGGCCTCTAGAGGTGCAAAGTATCTGATGGTCTTATCAAGATCGGGGCCAACATCACCCGCAGCCGTCGAAGTCGTTAATGAACTAACAAGTCGAGGTGTTACGGTAATCGCACCGAGATGTGACGTCTCGTCGCTGGATTCATTTTCATGTGTGCTTCGACAACACGCAGCGGCGCTACCTCCAATAAAGGGGGTTATAAATGCCACCATGGCACTTAACGTGAGTTCTAAGTATACAGACACGAAATGGCATATACTGACGGCTACCAGGACTCCGTCTTTGACAACATGACTCACGCTCAATGGCAAGACACTATTAAATCAAAAGTCCAGACCTCATGGAACCTCCACGCGCTCCTCCCCGACCTTGATTTCTTCATCTTGCTGTCTTCCATTTCAGGCGTCATCGGTAACGCGGGCCAGTCCAACTACGCAGCTGGTTGCACCTTTCAAGATGCCCTAGCGAGATATCGTTCCTATCACAATCAGAAGAGTCTATCTATCAACCTGGGCCCGATGCGAGACGTAGGTATCCTAGCGGAATCCGATAAGCTTCATAGGAGCTCGGGACACTCTTTAGGGATAATCCAAGTTCGAGAGGTAGAACTTCTTACAGCCCTGGATATATACTGCGATCCTGGGCTAGGGTGTCTCCCTCCTGACAGAAGTCAAGCTACGATGGGCTTGATGACCCCTCTTGACCTAATAGAGCGCGACCTCGAGCCCGAAGAAATGTTGAAATGGCCTCTCTTCGCGCGGTTCAGTCAGTCCCGCACTACATCACACTCCGGCCATACCGGCAGCGCCATGAACTATACGTCGCTCTTCCAGCAGGCAGTATCACGAGAGGCGAGAGCCAAGGTGGTAGTAGAGTCATTGACGAAAAAGCTAGCGCGCGCACTATCAATTCAACCCGAAGATGTGGACGTGGAGAAGCCGCTTCAAGTATTTGGTGTTGATTCTTTGGTTGCCGTGGAGTTGAGAAACTGGATTTCAAAGGAATTTGCTGCTGACATCCCGGTCCTGGAGTTGGTGGGAGGCGGCTCGATTACGGCGATTGGCGAATCAGTGACAAGGGCTAGCAAGATTGCTTAGAAGGACAGATTTTGGAACATAATATTGATTAGTAACTCACGTAAAACCTTCTTTTCTTCTTCTAACATCTTCAACTCCACCGGCGCAAGCGACTCGTAGTTTATCAGGCGTGTCTGAGGTGATGGTACGCCAGCAAACTAGTGCTCTATCCATTGTCGACCGAGTATAAGTCAAATTTCCCGATAGGTCGACTAGAAGGCCGAAGAACAAGGTCAAAAATAAGGCTGACCCCGATAGAGAGTAAGTAATACTTTTCAGGCCGCAGAAGGCTCAGCATAAATAAGTTATATGAACAGTAAAACCATAGCGTTGATCGTACTAGATTTGAGTATCTATAGACAATACCATGCCTCTCTCATGACGCTTTACTTAGTAGCCAAGAGGATATAAGCCTCAAACCTAATACCCCCAAACTGCTCTACCTCTTCCTTCACGGACTGGTTAACAGCCTCGACCCACACAGCCTCCTCCGCCTCTGTGTACCCCTCGCGCGCCTTGATCATCATAGGACCCGACATAAGCGTAGTAAGCCCAGCTTTATTTTCGTCGTCCGCGACGACCAAGGTCTTCTCAAGCACGGTGATGTTGTCCTTGGCGAAGCCGCCCTCCTCAACCACCCTCTGCAGCACGCCCTCCTCGTTAAACTCAAGCCCCGGCGCGGGCATAAGCGGCAGGTCCGGGCGGATCTTCCGCTGCGCGGCGTGCACGATGAGCATAGGCGGGAAGAGGCGGGAAGCGGCGCCAGCAAGTGACGACGGCGAGACCCCCCGGTTTTAGCGTCCGGTACGTCTCGCGGACTGCGTTAACGGGACGCACGCACAAAGGTAAAGATGCTAAAGTTGTTGAGCGAGTGCGTGAAGTAATCGTCAGATACGGCGGACGAGAGGTCCTCCGAGTCGAGCTCCTTGCACTCAACGCGCGGCAGCGGCGACGCGGCCAGGGACTCGTGCGCCGCCGACACCATCGTGGCGACCTTGTCCGAGACCAGCACCTCCCGCGGCAGCTGGGCCGCGGGCAGGCGCGCGACGAGCGCCGCGGCGCCGATGCCCGGCCCGGCGGCGGTGTCGTTCGTCCTCACTACCGATACACCTTTTCAGACATCCTCACCTATGTCGAGGCTCCGTCATGTGCAATTTGCTATTCTTCGTGTACTTTATAATATTGAGTCGTATTGTAAAGCTCTATGGGTATTGTCTATTCCGTATTCTAGAATGGCATGAGCTGTTTTATGCAAGGCGACGACAAGAGGCTATTGGCGCTTACGATTCGACAAGGTTCATGCCACGAGAGATAGAATAGACCATCTGGCAATCGAGCAACTGCGAGTCTTTTTGAAACTTCGGATGAGTCGAACAGAAAAAAAACTAGTAACATTGTTCAAAAGTGTCGTGGCAAGACAGCCCACCACAGTAGCCATCGTTCATGACTAGGGGCAAGACATCTCTTATGACGGCTTTAACCCAACAGCAGCCAGCGTCACGAGAGAACCCAGCTAGGTCGATCCCAGCGAGGCAGTGTGCATATACGCAAGCCGATCAGTAAACTGGCTTGTCACTATCTTCCGGTTTTCCCTGCAGACACAACACCTCTTGGTTGCACATTGGCCGTCGACACTCTTGTAGAAAAGAACAAGATAGAACCACGACAAATTGGTCTCGCAGCTTCTTATCTAACAAGAGGCATCGCTTCTCTAGATGATCTCGCCTCCATATGCATCACGCCTGGCTTCACTGGTCAGCCTAAGTCGGTACAATGTAGTCACAAGGGCCTAGTAGCCATTCAGAAAGACTACGTTGCTCGTCTTTCTGCGAAGGGCCCGGTGATAACTTAAGTCATGTCCCCAGTTTTTGACGGCAGTATCTACGAGATCATCTCTGCCCTTACGAACCGTGCGACACTGCGATTGGCGTCAGTTAATACCTCAGATTACCCCTTTGCGCACTTTCAAGACTATAACTTGGCGATTCTCAGCCCCTCCATCGTGAATGCCCTAGATGCTGACCTCGTCTGAGTAGTTTATAACATCGTCTCATTTTGCTGAAGGTGCACAGCTAAAAAAAAGTAATCTATAAGCTTACCTGGTCGGGGAAGCTGTTCCTCAGTTCGTCTCTGATGCGTGGATGAAGAACAATTACCTATATAGCATGTACGGGCCAACCGAAACGAATTGGCGGTCAAAATGCTCATGAGCGATGCTCTAACCCCCCCTCCCCCCCCCCCCCCATACTTGGTGTTGTTCGAGTTACCTCTGACGACGGTAGACAAGTTAGATTATAAAAAGCTTTAGCAGTTGGGCAGCACTAGCATTGTGAGGTTGCAATCTCAACAGAACAGTGGCGAAGGGAGAGGAATGCCGTACCGCAGCGAGTCGCACATAATCCAGCTCTCGAAAGATGCAATGCATAGCCTCGAGACGATTCCGAGATCACTTTACCTCGCACTGCATGTCACTAGTTCTGCAGGCAGACAGCTCGACCAACCGAGACCCCGTCTTGGGTAGTCCATACCTTGGAAAACGGGAGGATATAAACACCCAATAGCTTTCTCTACAGTCACTACCAAAAAGAGTCCCGAGCGGGTCGAAGACGGCTGAAAACCTGGGCGACGCCCACGTGACACATTTCCTCCTCGCGGTGCAAGATTCTGCGCGATCCGCTCTTAGCCACGGGGTCGGATGGACTACGCTGGTGAAACTGCTCGCCTTGTCGGATGATGGGAATTTGTGGACGGCCGCAGTCACACCCAGCCCGAGCCACCCGCTTTTCGATGCCCATGGCGACCTTCCACGAGCACGGCGCAGCCGGCAAGGCGTCATCGCTGGCAGATGGGGCTCTAATTACCTATGTATTTAAGTTCGGCATTACTTTTTGAGCTCTCGGCTGTAAGAGGCCACCCTCCGAAGAGAAAATCTACGACATCTCGGCGTTCTCGACTGATGAGGTGCTGAGGATGGCGGGGCGGATCGACACCGGGTTGGAATATCCATGCCGGTATCGTCAATGAAGGTCCGAGACCTGGAAGATATACCGATGGTGCTACCATGCATGGTAAAAACAGGGTCAAGTACGGTCGCCCACAGGGCTTACTGTCTCATAATTCAATTTGGTAACTACGCTGATACTACTAAGGCCCACTTTCTTTTTTTATTTTCTTTTTTAAATCAAACTTGCAATTTAATTTTTTATAATTATTTTTTTAATTTAGCAATAATTTATTTAAACTTTTATATAAATTAATATATATATAGTTAATTTAATTATATTTTAAAATAATTATATAAATTAAATATAGTTTTTTTAAATTAAATTTATTATATATAATTTATAAATATATTAGTTTTATATAGTTTATATATTTTATTTTTTTATTAATTTTATTTTATTTGTTATAATTATTATAGTTATTATATAATTTTATATAAATAAATTTTATTTTTATATTTTTAATAATATTAAAAATAATTATAAATATTTTTAAATATTTTAGTTTATTTTAAATTATATAAACTTTTTTTAATTTATTAATAAATATATTTATTAGTTATAATTATATTTTATATTAATAAATATTATTTTTATATTTTTAATAATATTAATTTTAACTATAAATATTTTTAATAATTTTAATTAATTTTATATTATATAAATATATTTTAATTTATTAATAAATATATTTATTAATTATAATTATATTTAATAATAATAAATATTATTTTTATATTTTTAATAATATTAATTTTAATTATAAATATTTTTAATTATTTTAATTAATTTTATATTATATAAATATATTAAATAATAATAATAATATTTTATATTAATAAATATTATTTTTATATTTTTAACAATATTAATTTTAATAATTAATTTTTTAAAAAATTTAAAATTTTTTTATATTATATAAATTTATTTTAATTTATTAATAAATATATTTTATAATAATTATAATATATTATATTAATAAATATTGTTTTAATATTTTTAAAAATATTATTTTTAATTATTAATAATTTTAAAAATTTGAAAATATTTTAAAAAATATTAATATAATTTAATTAAACAATATATATATTTTTATTAAAACTAAAAAATTTAATTAATATATTTTTTAATTAAAATTTTTAAAAATAAATTTATATTATTAATAAAAATATAAATTTATATAAATATATTATTTATATTATAACTGTAATAATATTATTATATAATATTTTAATTGTTTTATTAATATATTATATAATAAAACATTTAAAAAATTAAAATATAGTTAATTAAAATAAAAATAATATTATTAAACAATATATTTTATTTTTTAATTTTTAATATATTGTTTTTTTTTATTATATAAAATTGTAATAATTTTAATTATATTATATAAAATATATAAATAATTTATTAAAATTAAATTTAATTAAATATATAATTAATAATATAATATTATTAAAATTTATAAAAATATAAAAATATATAAAGCAATATTAAAATATATAATTAATTTAAATATTAATTAATTAATACAATTTTTTATTTATTAATTTGTTAATATTTAAACTATTTATTTTTATTTTTTAAATTTTTTAACTTTTTTATATTTTATAAAAAAAATTTTTTATATATTTTTATTACATTTTGTTTTATTTATTTTTTTATTATTATTTATATATTATTAATTTTTTGTTTTAATTATTATTATATTTTTTTAACTATTTTTAAATTTTAAAGTTAATAATATATTTTTATTTATTTTATTTGTTATATTTATATTAGTTATTAATATTAAAAAACAAAATTTTTTTATTGTTAAAAAGCTTTGTTAATATATATATAACTAAATTTACTACTTTTTAAATAAAACTTTTATATAATTTTTTAATATATATTATATTATATTATATTAATATAATTTATTATAAACATTTATATATTATTACAATTTTAAACTTATTATATTAAATAAAAAATATTAAAAAATTAAATATAAAAAAAATACTTAAAAATATTATATTATTATTATATATTATTTATTTATTAAAAATATAACAAAAAAAGCATATATATAATATATATATAATAAACTTTTTAATTTAAATAATAAATATATTATTTTTAATAGTAATAAATTTAATAATATTTATATTAATTACTTTTATTTTAATATTAATTATAACTATTTATTTTATATTAATAAATTATAATTTTAATTAATTAAATATAAAAAAACAATTGTTAATTTATATTAATTTAAAAAAAAAAAGCAAACAATTGTAAAAAAAGCTTAAAAATTTTTTAAAAAGTTTATAAAAAAAATTTTTAATTAAACATTTATTAAAAAGTTAAAAAATTAACAGTTTATATTTAAACAAATTATTTATAACAAAACTTCAGTTAAATTGTTTTATAAAAAACAATATATATAAATAATAACATTATAAATAAAAAATAAACAAACAAAAAATAAAAAATACTTATATAATAATATTATATTATATAATATTATAATAAAACATTAAGTTTTATTATATATATAAAACTTAATATATTAATTAAACCGATTTTTTATATATATTAAAAAATTTAAACAGTTTAAACTTGTATTAATTTAAAATAAAAAGTTTAATATTAAAAAATTTTAATTTTTATAAAAATATAATTATTTTATAATATTATAACAGTATATTTATATATAAAATTTATTAGTTTTTATTATAAATATATAATATCGATATAAAATAAATAACTTTATATCATTAGTTTTAAATATAAAATATAATGTTTAAATAAAAATAAATAATTTAAATTAAAAGTTTTAATAAAACAATTTGATATTATTATTTTAAATTTAAACTAAATAATATAAAAATTTTAAAAAAACTTAAAAAATAATACTTTTAAATTAATTAAAGCAAAATTAAATAATATTAATATAAATTAAAAATATATTAACAAAAAATATTAAACTAAACTATATATTTATAAATATAGTTTTATAAATTTTTTAATAAATAGTTGCTATTTTTTTATATAATACTATATTTATTACAATATAACTTATATTAATATATATAAAAAACAGTAATAATTAACTTTTTTTATAATATTATATTTAAAACGTTTAAAAAATATTATTTTTAAGTATTAATAAAACAACTATAAACAATTAAAAGCAATTATATTAGTTAAATAATATTAAATTTAAACTATATATAATATATTAATAAATATTATAAATTATAATATTGAAGTTTTAAAATATATAATATAATTAATATATATTTATATTATATTGATTAATTTTATATTAAAACAATAGTTATAACAAAAATTATAATATTTATTTAATATATATATTATATTTAACAAGCAAAATTTTTGCTAATAATAATATATTTAAATTGAAAATATAAAATAGTATTAATTATAATAGTATATTATTAGTTTTTAATAAATAATAGCAATATATATTTGCTAAAACTATATTAAAACAAACAAAATAAACTAGTATACAATTTAAATTAGTTAAATTAAATTTAATTAATTTTTAAAAAAAATGCTAAAAATAAAATATATTTATTTAAATTATAACTATTTTAGTTTAATAATTAGTAATTTTATAAAAAAAGTATAAAAAATTAACAAATTAAATTTTAATAAAACTAACTATATAAAAAATATAAAATATTTTAGCAAATATATTATTTAAAAATATGTTTAATTAGTTATTTTTAAATTAATTAAATAAATATAGAACTATTTGTAAAAATTTAAAAACAAAAAATCATAAAATAAAACTAATTAATTTAATCGAATTATATTAATATATATTTATATACTTTTATTTTAATATAAACTAAATAGTTTTAAAAATAACTAAAATATATATATTATTTAAAAACAAAAAAATCGTTAATATATTTATATAAACAAATTTTAAATATTATATTATTAACTAAATTTAGTTTAAACAATTAACTACTATATTAAATATAACAAATTATAATAAAATATATTATATTAGCTTATTTAAATAGCAATAAAATAATATTAAAAATATTTATTTATAAATATGTTGTAAATATATAACTAATATATAATTAAATATTTTTAATTTAATATAAACTAATTAAATTATAAAAAGTTATTATTAAATAAATATTATTATTTGTAGTAGTATTTATATAAATATAAAGCAAATAATAAAAAACTAAAGCTGTTTTTATATTTACAACTAAAAAAAAGATTTAAATATTTCGAAAAATAAATAGTACAAAATAATATATATAAAAGCAAACTAAAAAAAATAAATTAAAATAATAATAAATAAAACGTTGTTAAAAAATATAAGTTTAAATTATTATATTATTAGTTATAACAAATAAATAATTAAAATAAATTAAAATAAATTACAATAAATAAAATAAATAAAATAAATAAAATAAATAAAATAAATAAAATAAATAAAATAAATAAAATAAATAAAATAAATAAAATAAATAAAATAAATAAAATAAATAAAATAAATAAAATAAATAAAATAAATAAAATAAATAAAATAAA